>BQNB010013849.1:0-76354 GCA_026074375.1 Tanacetum coccineum
TTGACATGTTTTTCTTTACTGAAACTAGAATAGATCTTTGCCCAGCATAATTTACCCTTAATTTCCATTGGTGAGGTTTGCGTGATATTTCCGTTTTCATATATTATTACATAATCTACCAAAATATGAGTGTGTCGGTAGTATTGTAGATTTTAGAACTTGGCATGTAAATCATTACGAGACTTAATTGAGTGATAGAAATAAATAGTTCAAGAAGGCAACATTTTAGGATTTACACAAAAAAATTAGCCCATATGCGTATTACTATGTCCGTTTATCGACTTGTTACACCGACTCGTCGACCTCCCGTGTTAAAACCCGTTGTTGCACTCAATTTTAGTGCAAGATACCCCTAGAATAATCTGTTTAGCCAATCTTTGTTTTAACCCGAATTTTGTATGTCTCGTTACACTATTACACCTTATCCTACCCTGTAGTCTATTAATTCATCGTTTAGGAGTATTTGGCTGCTTGAAATTCATGGTTCGGGTGAATAGGTTTAGGAATTTCGCTTTCGTAGAAGACTTATCATTTCGAGCATTGAACACCCCTGTTATCATTATTACTTTCGATACTGCTTATCTCAAGTGGGGGGTGTTTATTATTATTCCTTTCTATAGAAGTTCTATCATGTATTATTGTTACATTAAAAAAATGTTAGTATATCATTTCACACTTATGTAGCATTGTCAAATTATACTAAGTGATGGTTATCTCAATTAAGACCAACTTATTTCGTTTGATGCTCGTTGAAGATTTTGTCACACCCCCAGACGGGGCCTAGACGGAACACGTGTCCGGAGGCGTGACTTGATTGATCATCTCAAGTACAAAGCATAAAGAACGACCTCTAAGGGTACGTTTTGAAAATAAACACCGTTGCATAGATTGAAAATAATAATAATAAGTTTTACATCAATGAAATTTAAAGGATTCACAGTTTAAAATGCGGAAGCTTAATTTAGTTCAACAACGGTATTTAAAACATAGATAAATCTCTTGGTAAATCGGTACGGGCATATAGACTTCACATAAGTCAATCAACAGCATCCATGCTAAGCACCTGAGAAAAACATGCTTAAAACGGTCAACATAAAGTTGAGTGAATTCATAGGTTTAGTTCAAACGTTATTATAGTGGACCACAAGTTATCAACACGTATGCGACAGTTATAACAAATACAACTTCACATAAAAAGGTATTTACGTTGCACTAAGCTCATGACACCGAAGCTAATTACGTTTATAGCAGTACATTGCTAGGTTGAAACAAGCCCCCGAGGTATCTGACCAAGACTACCTTCTTAAGTTCGACATGGTATATATCCGTTTATCGGGCACCCCGTGGGTAGTGAGCGCTACTCACCCGGATAGGGATAATTAATCCCAATAGATCTATTTATAACACTCGCGCTCCCTCGACCGGTCCTCCAGTCAAGAGATTGACGGTTCATGATAAGTGGGGCAGTAGTGGTCTAAACGCTACTTAGGCAACACGTAAACAGGGAAAATCTCACGCAAAGTACTTGTGTCCAGTTTTAAAAGCAAGCAATGTTTCTCACCCCAAGTTATAAAACATTTATTCAAAACGAGTAAAAGAGTGGGGCTATGAACTCACCTTGATGATAAGGTAAAGAGTATACGTCAAAAGTATGGTCACTTGGAATGAACGGCGGTACACGGGTATGACCTAAAAGAATATGGGTTTCGATTTAGACTCGGAAGGTTATCGTACTACATTGATGCATGCACGTTCATTGTCATTTTTAGCAAACGTTAGTTGTACATTTAAAAACGTTAGTGATCGAGTTTTACGAAGCGTACATATATAATATTATATTGCTTATATAGATATTATATTTGTTATTGTTAATACATAAGTAAACTTGTTATTTATAATTTAATATTTCCAAATAGTTAAGTAATTTAATCGAAGTATTTTATCATTTATGTCTTTCCAAATAGTTTCTAAGTATAAAGATTTTTACAAAATTTCGGCATGACCCGTTCGTGTTTACACGTTTTCCAAAGTCGTAGACTTTAATTAAATACCACTTTCAAACCACTTTCCATATTTACAATTTACTCGTCATCAAATCCATTATTAATTGTAACGTTCGACGTCTAAAAATAATTAAACGTAAAACATCTAAATCGTACACTATTAAATAAGTCACTCACGAACTTATCCAATAAACTACACCGTAGCTTTTATGCTTTGGTGTTTTGCATATATGTTGGGCTTTGGCCCGTTACGTCCGAAAATGTAGTTTTACTTATCCATTTAATCCGATAAGCAAAATATTAAGTAATAAATACGTGACCTCAAGATAAGCTATCAATAAGCTCACAATAAGTCAAGTATATATATATAGCCCAAACATATGGCTTAAGAATAATCTCGTGGTTGGTTTGGGTATTGTATGTGGAGCAGTGCTTAAGCCCTTAATAAAAACTATATTCGAGTTATTTACTTGAGTCCAGGAATTAAGTTTTATCTCACCGTTGTACCTGTTCACAAAAAAAGCTAGAAGACAATAAGCTATCAAAATATATGTCTAACATACAAATAAGTTTTTAACTAAATAAATCTTTCTTTATTTCTAGTCCCCTGTGCCGAATATACATATAAAAGCCCTTAACAAGCTCTCAAAATTTAATTAATAAGCTTTCACAAGCTTGTTGAACATGAAGTCAACAAAATGAACCTTAGAGATATCATTTTTATTATCATCGAAATAACCACGATCACAAACTAACTTTTCCATATATTTATTGTCTTTAGATGTATTTCGAAATTATTATGCCTACCCTTTTAGGGTTTATGTAGTTTTTAAACTTTGTTTTTACAAAATAAATTGTCTACAAGACTAGTATGATATGCATCATGAGAAGTATAAAAGTAGACAAGTTATGTTTATGAGTAATTTAAAGACTTACATTAATATTAGAAGATTTGGATGCGTGAACTAAGATTTAATAAACAATACCCAAATGTTGTTTAACAAATACCGGATGATACAAATGATCAAACTTTTTCAATAAAGTCTTCAAGTGTTGTTTGATTACTTAAAGTATGAAATATATATGGATTTTGTTCGGTGTTTGTTTATTTTCGTGGGTTTAGTGAACAAAGGAGAAGAAAAAGTACAATCTCAAACTGCAAGTGATTTCTTTTTTATTGTTGTTATTAAGGAGTAGTTATACCTGATGTGTGTTAAATTGACGTGATACAAAGATGACTAAAGAATGGAAATACTATATGAGACTCACAAGTTCTACTTCCAACATAATGGAATATTAGTCTATATATTATATGCAATATTTTATCATTTTAAAGTGTTACGTAGTTTACGTTCACTCCCGGTATTGATTTTTACATTTTAGCGTATAATTTATGTTTTTGACCTAACGAAACCCCAAAACCCGTAATATTTTCGTGTAAACTCTAGTTATCGTATATGTCGGGTTTAAAAGTCAAAAAATTTGTGGTCATCCCCCCTACTCAATTCACATGCATATATGCACACTCTTAATTAAATGGAGTGGAATCTTTCCACTTTGTTTTGAATACAAGCTTGAGAAACATGGATAGGGACATGTTGTCTATACCCTCCCATGCACCCAACACCTCATTACACATCCTTTATCACCTTGCATGGTGAGGACCATAACTCCACTGTGTATTAAGGAAGGAATCTTGAATTATTTAGAAAAGCTAGTAATCAAACCATGAACCCCTCCTCTTGGCTCCTTGCGTTCGAACCCATACCACACACACCCTTGGTGTGTGTTAGTCACTTAGCCATTTGGTTCCCTTCTATTGATAAGCCAAGAGACCCCTTAACCTAGTCATTTCCTATAAATACCAAGTGATAACAACTTAGGGTTTCACTCTTCATTTGCAAGCCACCAAAAAGATTTTCTCTCCCTCTTCTCTTTTTCTTGCTCACGGCAAACAACACAAACACAAACACTTTCATGTCTTTGATTTATAGAAAGATATAACTATTACAAGATCATTTGCATTCATATATAAGGTGTTTCCAATAAGGGTTTCCTTAATTTCAAGGGTTATTCAAGATTTCATAAGTTAGGGTTTTGGTTCATCAAATAGGTTTTGCAAGATCATCTTGGCATTTTTATAGATCTAAGGTTTTGGTTAGATCTCGTGTGTTACTTGACTCATCTTCTTCTTGTAAGTGTTCTATTACATCTCTTGTGATTTATTTATGGTTCTTGAATCATTCTCAGGTTTCAAGGTTTATGTGTTTGTGGTTTTTGAAAATAAACAAGTTAAAACATAAACTAATGATATTTTATGGTTCTTTGATTTACAAAAGGTTTTGGTTGTGAGTATGATTGATCATGAGTGTTGAAACAATAGAAATGATAGGATTAGGTTAGTATTGATTGTGGTTTTAATGGCGAAATATTGGTGGATAGATATTAGGGCTAGAATAGGCACTAATGCGAAGTTTGGGTGATTTATGGTTGCGTTTTGGCGAATAAAGCTTGTTGTCCGAATCTTTAACCTAGGCTAAAGGATGTCTAAAAATGTTTTAAGGTGTTAGAAACCGAATATTATGATAGTATATGATTCCCCGCTCGTTTCGGTATATGGATCGTCGAAAACAGACTTAAAACGAACGAGTTATGACCAGATGAAGTTTGAAACATTTTTCGGCAAAACACTATAACAAGCTTGTTGTTTGGAATTATAAATGAGGTTTTCGGACACTTTCGGACATTTTTGAAGTTTTAAAACATTGGCGAAACATATAGAAACACTAGTAAACTAAGTAGAGTCATTAGAAATGTTAAGAACTTATTTATGTGATGTTGGGATGTATGAAAACGTAGGGTTCTAAAAATAGTAACTTTTGGAATACTTTGACGAGACGGATATAGAAGTTAGGCGTTTAAGATGCATAGTGCATTTTTGAGAATATGGAAACTAACAAATATAGGGGACGGTATTAACGTCCGAAAATACTTAACTTTCCTAAAATAGAAACTTCCTAAAAATAGTAACTTTTGAATAAACGTCGGGATTTAATGTAAACTTGTACTTTCACTCGATCATGTTTTCTTAAACAAACTAAGACACAAACACATATGGATGCCTTCTCGTTGATAAGCGTTTCGCTTTTGGTTTCGTATATCATATCTTAGTCCTAAGACGCGTCATTCCTTTAGGTGACGGCTAGGATTGTGTATCATCTTTCTCTTACGTGATTATCATTTGCTCATCGCTCTAAGGTGAGTTCATAGCCCCATGTTTTATGATTTCAACTTTACTATTTTGGGGTGAGAAACATTGCTTGTTTTAAATTTTGGACACAAGTGTTTTCAGTTATCATTTCCTGTTTACGTGTTGCCTAAGTAGCGATTAGACCACTATCATGCCCGAACCATCATGAACCGTTAATTACTTATGACCGACCGATTGGGTAAGTAAGCGTGAATGTTATAGATAGATCTATCTAGGACTAATTATCCCTATCCGGGTAAGCAAGCACTTACTTGATTATGTGTCGATAAACGAACGGATATATATCATGTCAGAAACTCTTTGGGGTGTCTTGGTCGGACATCTGTAGGGCAGTATCATCACTTTGCATATTATATGTATCTCTTGATTTAGCATCGGTGTCATGAGCTTAGCGCAACGTAAATACTTTTCATGTGATATTGTATTCGTTATAATAGTCACATCACTTTTAAAATCTTGTGGTCCAACCTTACATCAATTCAAACCTATGAATTCACCAACTTTATGTTGACTGTTTTAAGCATGTTTTCTCAGGTGCTTAGCTGGATTGTTCTTGAAGTGCTATTTGATGTTGCATGCATTGCTGGATGTCTTTCAAGAATCTTTATCTTTAAACTTAAATACTCGTTGTCTTAAAAACATGTTATGATCCCGTTGCATTTTACTTAAGCTTCCGCTAAAACTATTTCATCTATGTCAAGAATATTGTAAGACTTATTTTAATTTATCCAAAGCAACGAGTTATGTTTTATCAAAGGTCCATATAGTGGTCGTTCTCTTGATCTTGTGTGATGTATGCGATGATGTCACGCCTTCTGACACGTATTTCGTCCAGTCCCCATTTGGGGGTGTGACAGATTGGTTCCAGAGCCAAGGTTATAGTGAACCAGATAGCTTATACTAGGTCTGGTCTATAACCAGTATGTGATCCTACGTGTTCTTACCTGCTTATATATATATATATATAAGTATAAATTATATATCATATTTCCATAATTACTTTATACATCATTTTGCCATATCATATTTTGCATCATACTTATTTGTCAGCATTGCACGCACTTGGCATGGTTTCATATAAAGAGATTTATATAAACTTTTGCTTGTACAGGTTATGGCAGCTCCTATTATTCCTATTTCGTCGGATTCATTTGAGGAGAGTGTGGGTTCTCATGTCCCACGAGTGATTCTTTTTGGTGTTATTCCTGCCATTATCCTTGTTATCCCCGAGGTTCCTGCTAAGGTTCCCATTGTACCTACTGATCCCTTAGTTGCACCGGAGGTGGGAGCAGTTTCTGTCACCTCACCTACCAGAGTACTTGATTTGGTGGATTATTTATCTTCTGATTCTGATCCATCGGAGGATTCCTTACCTCCAGCACCAGAGTTACCATTGGTTTCACCCTTCTTGTGTTTTGATGACTCGGAGGCGGACAGTAAGTCTGATCCTGCTGAGTAGAGACCCGAGAGGCATGAGTCTCTTACCGTTCATGATGTTATGGTTTCGAGGTAGAGGGACAGGGTCACATCTAGGCCATCCTCACCGACGGGATCATCATCTCATGACATATTTGTACCATCATATGAGTTTCCCGTTACTCCTGTTGTTTCCCCGCCCGGGATTTGTCGACGGCCAGCTGTTCTTATCTGACCTGGGGAAGCTATTCCTTTCGGTCGACCTTACCGCACCCATCCTAATGGGCCGCGTAAGTTGTTGACTACAAGGAAGAGAGTTGGACCTTTTCCTGCTCGCAGACTTGCATGGAGACGTATATCTCATCGTTCATCAGATCGTCATTCTTCACCAGACTTTACTTCAGACTCATCTTCTTTTGGTTCATCTTCGGATTCTTTATCAGATACTTCTTCAGGTTCACCTTTAGATTCATTATCGGACACATCATCAGTTCATTCTTCAGGGTGCGATGCATCAGGTTAGACTCATTCAGGACCATCCACTAGAGTTGCATCATCTAGGTTGGTTTATCCCCCGGTTATGACTCCACGATATAGTAAGGCTTTTAGTCGTTGGAGGTCTGCATCATTTTCTACTCCTTACCCACCGACGACATCAGAGTCATCCCCAGATTCATTTTCTGAGAGATCATTGGATTCCTTTTCACTTTCTGCTGGACCATCTCGCAAGAGATGTAGATCCCCTACTACTTTAGTACCGTCATCTAATCCTGTTTCAAGATCGATAGTCCATACTCATGCTGATCTTTTACCACCTTGTAAGAGGTTCAGAGATTCATACTCACTCGAGGATAGCAGAGAGGAGCATATGGAGATTGGTACTACTAATGCAGAGGCTGTTGCAGATTTGGGTATTGGTGATGGAGTTGATACTGAGGATGGTATATGTATGGGAGTTGAGATTGATGCTAGTGATATTAGGGAGGACGAGGATGAGTTTAAGGCAGAGGCTAGTGCGGGAGGCACGATGGAGATCGTTGTAGATCTATTGGTTACTGGTGGTATTTCTGAGTCTACTAGAGGAGATGTTCTTGATCTTGAGGGTACTATTTATAATATAGTTCACTACATGTCGGAGGTTCCTCTTGATAGGATTACTGAGTTTGAGACTGCTCAGAGACAGTTGGAGGTTGGTCAGTTGATGGCTAGCGGAGAGAGTGTTGGTTTGACTGATAGGATTAGGAGGTTAGGACTAGAGAACCTAAAGGTTCGAGTTTTGTTATGTATCAAGAGAGATCTGGTTGACAGTCTTCGTCATCACATGGCGCTTTCTCAGGTTGAGTTTCGTTAGATTTGTAGGGATCGTGATGATACTCGAAGGAGACTTAAGAGATTGTAGTCATTTGTTGAGAGGCGTTTGGGATATCGCCTTAGTTTGGTAGTACCATGGTTATGTAGGACATTAAACTGATGGTTAGGTCTAGATGTTAGTAGTAGAAATATTGTAAATCAAGTACCCCGTCATGGGTTGATTGTAACCGAATTCGATTCTAATATATATGAAATCTTATTCTACTATTCCATCGTGTGTTTATCTTTAATATGATATTGTTATTTATTCAATCTGGCAAAACGTGTTGTTATTATATTTTATTTCATATTATGTATTTAATTCTCGTTATGAGCCATCGTATATCGTTTCGAATCTCATCATGTGCTATGTCTTGTGTTTAGGACATGACAACACATTCTGGAATGACCCCTGAAGCAATCAAAGAGCTCATTGCCTAGCGAGTGGCTGAGGCATTGGCTAACTATGAGGCAACCTGTGCTGCTAACGTTCTCGAGGCCGAAAGTCAAAGCCAAAATGGCAATGACGGCGATAATGAAAATGGTGGAAATGAGAATGGAAATCATGGAGATGGAGGAAACAATAGAAATGGAAATCCAAATGAGAATGGTAAAGGTGCTATGCCAGTTGCTCGTGTGTGTACCTATCTGTGAGAATTCATAAAAATCAGGTAAATAATATAATCTTATTTTATTCCTATTTTACCTTTAAGTAAAAAAATTATTTTTAGGGTTACTCGATGCCGTAATTTTACCTTTTTGATTATTTTAAGCTGTCTTTCATCTCGTAGTTTGTCAGCGTGTTTATTATAATTCAATAATTCCAAGTTTCACCGAGGCTTTTATAAATTTTATTTTAATAAAATTTATTTTTCTTCTGTGTCTTGGTCGAACCTTGTTAGAAACCCGCAAATTTGAGCTTAAACCTCATATCTTATTCACACCTTACCTTTTTGTTTACCAAATGCAACACATAAAAATAAACTTTTTTTTTGCCAAACACCCTTTATTCTCCCCTAACCGAATAAACCACAAACCAAACACTCTTTTCTTTTTCTTTTACTCCTACTAAACCAAAAACCAAACACTCCTTATTTAAATTCTACCCACAACTATTAATAAAAAAAGAAAAATGTATATATGTATAAAAAAATTGACCTGTAACTCTTAAAAACAAATATTTTAGAGCCGTCCGAAGTTTGGAAAATTGTTATACTAAAAATTTGCACATTTAGGCAAAATTAAATCTGCGCAGAACTGAAATGGGTCGTTTCGGACACCTTCAGACCCATTACGGCCTTCGGCCGAAACAGGAAAGTTGTCTGAAACAATGTTTTCTACTACACGCAAAAGGATTTCGGCTTAAAAGTGCATAAAAATGGTGTTCTGCGTTTTTATAAATAAAGCACTATTTTTATAATTAGTTGCTGATGCAGTTTTCGAGTGGCATTTCGGGCCTTTTCTTGTTCGAACCGGCCTTCGGGTAAACCATAAAAGTTGTTCATTGGGATGTTTTACATAAAAGCACATGCGATTTTGGTCTGAAAATGAAAGACGATAGGAAATCGTTGGGGTCGAAGTTAGTGATTTGTCATTTTGGAAAAAATACAAGTGCTTGCTGATTTTTGGTAAAATTGAGTTTTTGACCGTTTTTGAGTTCGTTTGAGCTCGTGAAACTTTGACGAATAGTATTTTACAACTAATAAAATGTTAGGATGCGTTTGACGATGTCTAAAAATGGTAAGTTCGGGTTCGGGTCGTATATATATATATATATATATATATATATATATATATATATATATATATATATATATATATATTACAAATAATATATTTATATATTATATATATATATATATATATATATATATATATATATATATATATATATATATATATATATATTACTTATGAGGTGGAGTGTTTTGATAAAACTTTGATAAGCTAGTGTTGACGGAAAATGAACATTTTTATGAGACGATATTAACGTCCTGAATTTCTAGACTTTCCAGAAATGGAAACTTTCCAAAAATAGGAACTTTTTAAAAGTAGAAACTTTTTAAAAATAGAAATTTTTTGAAAAAGTGACGTAACTTAAAAATGAATATTATTTTCTTTTAAAAGCTTGTTTATATTAAATAACTTAAGGTATACACACATATGGATTCTACTATGCTTTATATATATATATATATATATATATATATATATTATATATATATATATATGACTTATTTGTCATTTTATTATATGATTCTTTTTCTAATTGCGCATCATTATTTTAGGGCGCGGTTAGGAGTTCATATCTTCTTTTTATTGTCATTGATATCTATTCTCTCTGATTACAGTGAGTTCATAACCCCTTCTTTTACTTGTTTTATATTGATTTTGAACTATTTGGGGGTGAGATACATGCTAAATTGTTTTTAAATACACAAGTACTTATAACTGACAGTTTACGTTCATAGCCCCTCTTTACTACCTAAATGTTTCCTTAAACTCCTTAAGGGAGATTATATGCTTGTTTTACATTTCAGACGTAATTACATTTTAAATAATACTTGGGTGTTTGGCAACATCAACTCTAAGAGAGAAAAATACCTGGGTGTTTGGCCGCACCAACTCTCGGAGAAAAATACTTGGATGTCTTGCAACACCAACTTCCTCTCTCATTATATGTTAATGTTCGGTGTCATTAGCTTAGTACAATAATGCTTATTTTTGGACATGGTGAATGTGTCACTTGTTTACATTACTTAAATCTTGTGATCCACAAAACTGTTTGATTTCAATCACATTACTTAATTTTACTCAATCACTGTTTTACGATTAAAACCTATGAATTCACTCAACGAATTTTGTTGACTTTTTAGCATGTTTTATCTCAGGTTTTTAGGTATTTTGCTTGGAGGGAAGCCGCACGGATATGTATTTCAGAGACTCTTCATTTTATACATTTGATAAATTTTATTTTGAAAACACTGTGTTGTAAAGAATTTCTATTATTACATTCGATAAAATTTTTATCTAAACATTTTGTCATGTCTAAATGCTTGTGTCATTTTGAAACTGTAGGGACCTGTTTGCAAACTTTGATGTTTTTACTGTATCGAATGTGAAATAATTTTGAAATGTATTTTAAAACGTCTCCTTTTGAGGTCATTTTTTGTGACTTGTACTTCTTGTTCCATGACGTCGCCCCCCAATGTTACCTTTCCACTGCAGTCCAATTTTAGGGGTGTAACACTATCAAGACTTTGTGAAGTGTCAACCGCTCAACTTCAAAGGGACTGAAGGAGTTGTAGGTTTG
This sequence comes from Tanacetum coccineum, assembly GCA_026074375.1. Classification (NCBI taxonomy): domain Eukaryota; kingdom Viridiplantae; phylum Streptophyta; class Magnoliopsida; order Asterales; family Asteraceae; genus Tanacetum; species Tanacetum coccineum. Next base: position 11,354 of record BQNB010013849.1, read on the forward strand.
ACAAGATAGTTTGAAAAGATGGAAACAGTGCTCCACATCAGTAATTGTCCAGAAGTGTATCAAGTTAAGTATGCCACTTGAATTTTGCTAGATAGTGCATTAACTTGGTGGAATTCACACAAAAGGACAATTGGATTTGATGCTTCGTTTGTTATAACATGGAGGAATCTTATGAAGCTGATGACGGAAGTGTATTGTCTAAGCAACGAGATACAGAAAATGGAAACTGAATTGTGGAACTTGGCTGTGAGGAACAATGGTTTGGCTGCTTATACTCAAAGATTTCAAGAGTTGACTCTGTTGTGTACTAGAATGGTTCTAGGAGAGGAAGACTAAATTGAGAGGTATGTTAGAGGTCTCCCTGACAACATTTAAGGGAATGTGATATCTGCTGAACCAACGAGACTCCAGGATGCAATTCGGTTGGCTAACAGTTTGATGGACCAAAAGTTGAAAGGTTATGCAATTAGGAGTGCTGAGAACAAAAGAAAGTTTGAGAGCAATCAAAGAGACAACTGTGCACAACAACCCCCGTTCAATAGGTAGAATGTTAGAGGATCAAATGTGGCCAGAGCCTATACGGCTGGTGGTAATGAAGGTAGAGTTTATGTTGGACCTCACCCTCTTTGCAACAAGTGCAAGTTACACCATGTTAGGCCATGTACTGTAAAGTGTAGAAGTTGTGGAAAGATTGGTCATATGACCAGTGATTGTAAGCCCGCAGTTCTCACGACAGTTAATCAGAGGGCCTCGATGGTAAATTAAAGGATTGCCACATGTTTAGAATGTGGAAGGCAAGAGCATTTCAAGAAGGATTGCCCCAAACTGAAGAATCAGAACCATGGAAACAAGCCTGTTATTCCCGAAGCTAGAAGGAAAGCTTATACTATTGGTGGAGGAGATGCAAACCCGGGATCCAACATTGTCACGGATACGTTTCTTCTCAACAACCATTATGCTTCTGTATTATTTGATTCGGGTGCCGATCGAATTTTTATGTCGACTACTTTTAGTACCTTGCTTGATGTAATCTCCATACCTTAGACGTTAGTTATGCTGTCGAATTAGCCGACAGAAGGATTGCCGAAACAAATACTGTGCTTAGAGGTTGTACCATAGGATTATTAGGTCATCCGTTCAACATTGATTTAATGCCCGTAGAGATCGGTAGTTTTAACGTCATCATCGGTATGGATTGGCTGGCGAATAATCATGCGGTGATTATCTGTGATGAGAAGATAGTACGTATTCCTTTTGGAGACGAAATTCTGATCGTTCAAGGAGATAGGAGTGATAAGGGGAAGAAATCGACATTGAGTATCATATCATGTACGAAGACTTAGAAGTATATGAAGAAAGGTTGTCAAGTATTTCTGGCGCAAGTTACAAAGAAGGAAACAGAAGTTAAGTCGAAGGAGAAGCGACTGGAGGACGTGCCAATTATACGGAAATTTCCGAAAGTCTTTCCAGAAGACTTGCCTGGATTGCCACATGCGCGAAAAGTTGAATTTCAAATTGACTTAGTCCATGGTGCTGCACCTGTGGCACGAGTCCCTTATAGACTTGCTCTGTCGGAAATGCAAGAACTGTCTGCGCAACTGTAAGAAATTTCTAACAAAGGATTTATAAGGCCAAGTTCTTCCCCATGGGGAGCTCCGGTCTTGTTTGTCAAAAAGAAAGATGGATCTTTTTGGATGTGTATCGATTACTGAGAACTAAACAAGCTTACTGTTAAGAATCGATACCCACTCCTAAGAATCGACGACTTGTTTGATCAATAGCAAGGATCAAGTGTCTACTCGAAGATTGACTTGAGGTCTGGATATCACCAACTCAGAGTTCGTGACGAGGATATTTCAAAGACGGTGTTTAGAACACGCTATGGTCATTACGAGTTCTAAGTAATGCCTTTTGGATTGACAAATGCACCGGCGGTATTCATGGATTTAATGAATCGAGTGTGCAAGCCATTCTTGGATAAATTTGTTATCGTGTTCATAGATGATATTTTGATCTACTCAAGGAACAAAGTGGAGCATGAAAGACATCTTAAGTAAATTCTGGAGTTAGTTAAGAAGGAAGAATTATACGCCAAGTTTTCAAAGTGCGATTTTTGTCTTTCTAAGGTACAATTTCTCGGTCAAGTGATTGATAGAGAATGCATTCATGTGGTACCAGCTAAGATAGAATCAATTAGGGTTTGGGCATCGCCCAAGACTCCGACAAAGATTCGTCAATTTTTAGGTCTTGTTGGTTATTATCGAAGGTTTATTGAAGGCTTCTCGAAGATTGCTAAACCTATGACCAAATTGACTCAGGAGAGCGTGAAATTTGATTGGGGTGAAAAGGAAGAGGCTGCATTTCAGACATTGAAGCAGAAGTTGTGTAGTGCACCGATTTTGACATTGCCTGAAGGAAGTGAAAACTTCATGGTTTATTGTGATGCTTCTCACAAAGGGTTGGGCGCGGTGTTGATGCAGAAGGAGAGAGTCATAGCTTATGCATCCCGCCAACTCAAGATCTACAAGAAAAACTACACGACACATGATTTAGAATTGGGAGTTGTGGTGTTCGCTCTCAAGATGTGGAGACATTATTTGTACGACACGAAGTGCGTTGTGTTCACTGATCATAAGAGTTTGCAACATTTTCTAGATCAGAAGGAGTTGAACATGAGACAACGTAGATGGTTAGAGTTGTTGAGTGATTATGATTGTGAAATTTGTTATCATTCGGGAAAGGCGAATGTGGTGGCAGATGCCTTGAGCCGAAAGGAACGGATTAAGCCACTACGAGTTCGAGCTTTGGTTATGACGGTTGGTTTGAATCTTCCTATGGAAATTCTGAAGGCCAAAGTGAGGCAAGAAAGGAGGAAAATTATGGAACCGAAGATTTGTGTGGTATGATTAAGAAGCTAGAGCCGCGTGGTGATGGAACGTTATGTTTGAATGGAAGAAGTTAGATACCTAATCTTGGTAACTTAAGGGAGTTGATTATGCATGAGTCGCATAAGTCAAAATATTCGATACATCCTGAATCGGATAAGATGTATCAAGATTTAAAGAAGCTGTATTTGTTGGAAATTGTTATCTAAATAACCTAATATTGCATGAATATTAAACGAGCTACACAGTGGATCTAATTCATATAGCAATTATAATTAACATAAAATATAAACAGAATACATACTGAATAGCAACCAAGCTACGTGAAGATCCACGTGTTCATACACTACATGTCAACCAATATCACCCGAATGCTAGTTCCACGAACCAACTTTAAGAATACGTCAAGTAGTAGAAGAAACCAAAAATCCCTAAAAGGGTTTTTACTTGGTTCGACTACTAGAGAAGAAGGAAGAAGGGAATAGGATAAAATATGAGGTCTAGGGATCCTCTATTTATAGTGTTAGGATTAGGGTTACATAGCTTTGAGAAAAAGCTGCCTAATCTTGACACTATGGTCCCTCTTCATTTCCTTCCATATGGCCGGTCACAATATAGTCAATTTACACCCTTGGTGTTGACTTTTTGACTTTTCTAATATTTATGGTTAATTACATTTAATTACCCATTAATTAAAAAGTCATATTGTTAATTATTTGTAAACGAACTAATTAACGACCGTTAGTATTCAATCGTTGAAATATTAATATACATAATAAATATACATTTATATTATTATATACATCAATCGAGTATTAATACATATATAATAAATATACGCTTATTTTATTATATATATCAATAGAATGATATCTATGTGTATAACGTGTGTGAACCCCGTAGGCTCACGTATTCCTAGCCGTATAAATATCCGTATGACATGAGCACAAACCCAACAGTATTGGTGGCCGAATATAAAGGCTGAGATTGCCACCTATGTCAGTAAGTGTTTGACCTGTGCTAAGGTCAAGGCTGAATACCAAAAACCTTCTGGTCTATTGGTTCAACCTGTGATCCCAGTATGGAAGTGGGAGAACATTACCATGGATTTCGTTACTAAGTTGCCAAAGACGTGAACTGGTCAAGATACAATTTGGGTAATTTTTGACCGACTCATAAAATCTGCTCATTTCTTAGTGTTAAAACTAAAGAATCGTTTAAGCTCAGATTGTTTAGATCTTATATCTATGATTAACAATAACATTGAACATATAATATGTATAGCAGAATTAACATAAGAACAATCATATTCAACAAGATGTTTCTTTATTAATAACCAAACGTTCCTAACAGCCCTAATTCTAGATGATCAATTCTAAAACGTGTTATCTAAACTATAACAAGGAATCAAAGATCCTTGAGGCTGAAACACACAAATTCTAGGCGTCTACTTAGAGGACTTGACGCCTAGACACACACACACTTTTTTGGTGTTTACATCTTGACACCCAGAAAACTATACGACCTATATCTCTTTATATACTAGAGATATTAGGTTTACAAATGATAAGAACAAATTAAAATATTAATAAATCTTTTTAACATTTAAGTTTATCTTCAGAATCTTCAGAATCTTCTATCTTTTGAAGAATTCCTCCTTTGTCTTTTAAGCCCTTCATCTTTCATATGTTTTGTCTTATCAACTCAAATATAATTCCCAACAATCTTCCCCTATTTGATAATGACAAAACCAAAATAAGCACAAACTTCCCCTGAAGCTAATATATATATGAAAGAATAAGGATCTATGCAATTCCACCAAGGATCTGTAAGTTGCGCATCTTCTTTGTAAATCTTCTTCCACTTTTTGTCATAATCAAATAGGGGACTAAAGTATGCAACTTTGATTTCGACAACCACAAACCACTATCACACTTCCAATCCAGCCTTCCAACAACTCAAATTACCCTTCATGACGCACCTTAAGATAAATGAACTTGAGCAGTAGAAACTTAAACTAGCAGCAGTAATAATAATCAGCAGTAGTAAAAACCTTCACCTCATGTAGCATATAAATTGTTAAACATTTTAACAATAAGGTTCCCCTAAAACCCATATGTTAACCATTTCGTAAATCTTCAATTCTGTAGGCTCTATGAAATGATCACTGATGAAGAAAACTAAGTATAACAAACTTGATGTTGAAGTAGAATAACCCAAACTTGTTTCTTATATCTTGTACTATCCACGTGACGTCAAACTCATACCATGACCAAAGTAAAAGTAAATCGCAACCTCTTGACAAAATCCTCATCTTCTGTGAGAAACATAACCAAAGTGATAGCAAATGTGAGCATTGAGCACAATAAGTTAGATCACGCACCTTTGCTAGATTTGTCAAGTCTTCGTCACTTCGTTTCTAAGCACGAACAAGTTATCTCTAAATGTTGTAATCCATTTGAGATATGATAAAACACAAACCCAAATAATTCCACTTCATCTTCAAATAGGTGATAAATAACCATCTTTGTAATCATTTAAACCAATAAAGTGCGAGCCTTTTAAACGTTTAAGTAAATCTGAATCTGTTAGCTTTCCCGTAAACCAATCAGTAGTAACCAACAGTTGAAAACATCTTCTATTGGCAGTATTAAACATACGAGCAGCATAAACCTTGGTTTAAGTCCAACAGTAGTAACTGCTAACCCTAGCAGTATTAACTTCCTTTTGTGTATGTTGTCCGAGATCCTCTATCCATGTACTGTCCGATATCTGTCAAAGCTGGCAGTACAAACTCATAGCCAGCAGTACTAACATACAACTAACAGTATTAACTGCTAACTCTAGCAGTACAAACTATTCGAGCAGCAGTATTAATGAATATTGTAGCAGTATTAACCAAATGGCCCGAGTAGTATTAAAAATATTCAAGCAGCACTAACTCTAATGGCAGTAGTAACAACAAAATGAGCAGTAGTAAGTTTCCATTAGAGCAACATAAACCTAATTAACATCAACAGTAGTAACAACAGTATTAACTTGAAACTATGAGCTGTATTAACCAAATGATAGCAGTACTAACTCATATATTCAAGCAGTATTAATAGACGGACCATGGCAGTAGAAACATTCTTCTTGATCGAACAGCAGTATAAATCATTCTTCACAACAATCGCAAGTCATAAAGCACGAACACCAAATAATCATAGTCGTCTTTTTTTTAAGTATAAAGACGACACTTTTTAGCATTTAGCGACACTTTTTCTGTCACTACACTTGTATCGTTCATGACCAGTTGTTGTTGTTAATCCCAAGCAAAGTACAACCTGCTGCTTTTTCAGTGACGCGATTCCCCTCAAACAATGTAAACCATGCCACACATCAAAATCGATCGGTCTCACCATGATAGCAGCGGCAAAAGAAAACCAAAAAGAATGTAAACCCTTCATCGATTTTGATAGTTTACAGAAAAAGAAGACCTAATTTAATGCACAGAAACCCTTAAATAATAACATTGATTTATAATCATATTGCATACCCATAACAGGTAGAGAGGATGACTATAAACAATGTTATAGCAATTTATCTTCAAAACCCCAAAAAACTTTTATCACAAAACGATTTCTTGAAATTTAAGGTTTTAGGGTTTCTTCAAAAACCTTGTAGATTCCAGATCAAGAGCCCCATGGCTCTGATACCAATTGTGAAAGTCTAAAGAATTGTTATAAGCTCAGATTATTTAGATCTTATATCTAGGATTAACAATAACATTGAACATATAATATGTATAGCATAATTAACATAAGAACAATGATATTCAACAAGGTGTTTCTTCATTAATAACCAAATGTTCCTAACAGCCCCGATTCTAGATGATCAATTCTAGAACGTGTTATCTAAACTATAACAAGGAATCAAAGATCCTTGAGGCTGAAACACACAAATTCTAGGCGTCCACTTGAGGACTTGACGCCTAGACACACACACACACACACTTTTCTGTGTTTTACATCTTGACACCCACAAAACAATACGACCTATATCTCTTTATATACTAGAGATATTAGGTTTACAAAGGATAAGTATTAGGAAACAACTAAATCTTCCTAATTTTTACAATTATCTTCTAGGAAATCTTCTGTAATCTTCTATCTTTTGAAGAATTCCTCATTTGTCTTTTAATTCCTTTATCATTCATATGTTTTGTCTTATCAACTCAAATATAATTCCCAACACTTACCAATGAAGGAAAACGACTCAATGGAGAAGTTAACGAGATAATACTTGAAGGAAGTTGTCTCAATGCATGCTGTACCAGTTTCGATAATTTTTGATCGAGATGGTAGATTTACATCTCAATTTTGGCAATCGCTAAACAAAGCTCTAGGTACTCAATTAGAAATGAGTACGGCTTATCATCCGCAAACCGATGGTCAAAGTGAAAGAACCATCCAAACTTTGGAGGAATTGTTGCGTGCTTGTGTGATTAATTTTGGGAAAGAACCATCCAACCCTTGGTGGAGTTTTCTTACAGCAACAATTATCATACTAGTATCAAAGCTGCACCGTTTGAGGCTCTATACGGTCACAGTGTCGATCACCTATTTGTTGGGATGAGGTTAGAGACGCTCAGCTTACTGGCCCGGAAATTATTCAGGAAACAACTGAGAAATTCTTTCAGATCAAGAAGCGTATTCAAGCTACTCGTGATAGGCAAAAGAGTTTAGCCAATAGGAATCGTAAGCCCATGGAGTTTCAGGTTGGAGATATGGTCATGTTGAAAGTGTCACCATGGAAAGGGGTGATACGTTTCGGCAAACGGGAAAAGTTGAACCCTCGTTATATTGGACCATTTAAGGTACTCGCTAAGGTTGGAGCGGTTGCTTACAGACTTGAACTCCCATATCAATTAAGTCGTGTTCATAGCACTTTTCATGTTTCTAATTTGAAGAAGTGTTACGCTGATGAACCACTTGCTATATCGTTGGACGAAATTCAGATTGATGACAAGTAAAACTTTGTCGAGGAACCGGTCGAGATCATGGATCTTAAGTGAAGAAATTAAAGCAAAGCCGTATTCCGATTGTTAAGGTGTGTTGGAATTCCAAGCGAGGTACTGAATTCACTTGGGAACAGGAAGACCAAATGAGGAAGAAGTACCCTCATCTCTTTGCTAAATCTAAACCTACGTCTGAATCAACATCTTAAACTTTGAGGACAAAGCTTTTCTAACGGGGAAAGGATGTCACACCTTATAAATTTCAGGTCAATATTTTAAACTATTCCGATCATTATTTTGAATTTTATCCGTTACATTTGAATTTAACCTAAAACCGAGAGGTTATCCCACGTGAATCTAAAAAACGTCATCGGACGCGTTCTGGCTTCGGATTTTAATTAGTCTAGATATTATATGCATTATTTTATCTTTTCTAAGGGTTTCGTAGTTTATGATCCCTCCCGATATTTATTTTTACGGTTTAGCGTATTATTTACGTTTTTCTCGTTTTTAATCAAACGGAACCCCGAAAACCCCGTAATCTTTTCGTGTAAACTCTAATTATCGTATATGTCGGGTTTAGAAGTCAAAAATTTTGTGGTCATCCCTCCCCCTACTTAATTCACATGCATACATACACAATCAAATTAATTCTTGTGGAATCTTTCTATTTATTTTGAACTTAAACATGCATGTGTGAGATAGTGACACTATTGTCTTCACCCTTCTATGCACCCAACACCTTCTTACACATCCTTTGTCACCTTTCATGGTGAGGACCACAACCCACTATGTATTAAAGAAGGAATCTTTAATTATTTAGAAAAGCTAGTGATCAAACCATGAACCCCCCTCCCCCCTTGGTCCTTTTGCGTCCTTACCACACAACCCACACACTCTTGGTGTGTGTTGGTCTCATACACTTTAACTCAAACCCTTAACCCTTTGTCTTGGCCTATAAATACCTTGCATACTTCCAATCTATGGTTTCATTCATTTCTTACAAGCCACCAAGAAATTTCTCTCTTCCATCCTCTCTTCTTCTTGCTTACGGCCAACAACACACAAACAAACACTTTCATATCTTTGATTTCTAGCAAGATATAACTATTCTAAGCTCATTTTCATTCATATCTAAGGTGTTTCTAAGAAGGGTTTCTTTCATTTCAAGGGTTATTCAAGATTTTATAAGTTAGGATTTTGGTTCATTAAGTGGGTTTTACAAGATCATCTTGGGGTTTTTATAGATCTAAGGTTTTGGTTAGATCTTGTGTGTTACTTGACTCATCTTCTTCTTGTAAGTGTTCTATTTTATCTCTTGTGATTCTTTATGGCTTTTTTGAATCATTCTTAAGTTTCAAGGCTTATGTGTTTGTGGTTTTTGAAAATAAAAATGTTAAAACATAAACTAGTATTGTTTTATGGTTCCTTGATTTACAAAAGGTTTTGGTTGTGAGTATGAGTGATCATGAGTGTTGAAACAATAGAAATGATAGGATTAGGTTAGTATTGATTGTGGTTTTGATGGAGAAATATTGGTGGATAGAGATTAGGGCTAGAATAGGCACTAATGCGAAGTTTGGGTATTTTTTGTTGTGTTTTGGCGAATAAAGTTTGTTGTCTGAATCTTTAACCTAGGCTAAAGGATGTTTAAAAATCTTTTAAGGAGTTAAAAACGTAAGATTATGATAGAATATGATTCCCCGCTCGTTTCGATATATGGATCGTCGAAAACGGACTTAAAATGAACAAGTTATAACCAAATGAAGTTTGAAACATTTTTCGGCAAACCACTATAACAAGCTTGTTGTTTGGAAAATGAAATGAGGTTTTTGGACACTTTTGGACATTTTTGAGGTCTTAAAACATTGGCGAAACACTAGTAAACTAAGTAGAGTCATTAGAAATGTTAAGAACTTATTTATGTGATGTTAGGATGTATGAAAACATAGGTTTCTAAAAATAGTAACTTTTGGAATACTTCAACGAGACGGATATAGAAGTTAGGCGTTTAAGATGCATAGTGCGTTTTTGAGAATATGGAAACTAACAAATATAGGGGACGGTATTAACGTCCAAAAATACTTAACTTTCCTAAAATAGAAACTTCCTAAAAATAGTAACTTTTGAATAAACATCTGGATTTAATGTAAACTTGTACTTTCACTCGATCATGTTTTCTTAAACAAACAAAGACACAAACACATATGGATGCCTTCTCGTTGTTAAGCGTTTTGCTTTTGGTTTTGTATATCACATCTTGGTCCTAAGACGCGTCATTCCTTTAGGTGACAGCTAGGATTGTGTATCATCTTTCTCTTGCGTGATTATCATTTGCTCATCGCTCTACACGTTTAATGATTTCAACTTTACTATTTTGGGGTGAGAAACATTGCTTGTTTTAAATTTTGGACACAAGTGTTTTCAATTTTTTTCATGTTTCACGTGTTGCCTATGTAGCGATGAGAACCACTTTCATGCACGAACCCATCATGAACCGTTAATTACTTATGATCGACCGATTGGGTAAGTAAGCGATGATGTTTTAGATTGACTATATGGGTCTATATTTTCCATTTCTGGGTAAGCAAGCACTTTCTTGATTCTGTGCCGATGAACGAACGTATATATATCATGTCGGAAACTCTTTGGGGTGTCTTGGTCAGAAATTGTAGGGGATGTATCAATCACTTTGATATTATATGTATTCTTTTATAATTTGCTTCGGTTGTCATGAGCTTTGCGAGGCAAAGTAAATACTTTTATTGTGTATAGTATCCGTTTAATAGTCACATCAACTTTTAAATCTTGTGGATCCAACTCTTACATCAATTCAAAACCTATGAATTACCAAACTTTATGTTGCTGTTTAAGCATGTTTTCTCAGGTGCTTAGCTAGATTGTTCTTGAAGTGCTATTTGATGTTGCATGCATTGCTGGATGTCTTTCAAGAATGTTTATCTTTAAACTTAGATACTCGTTGTCTTAAAAACATGTTATGATTCAGCTACATTTTACTTAAGCTTCCGCTAAAACTATTTCATTTATGTCAAGAATATTGTAAGACTTATTTTGATTTATCCAAGGCAACGAGTTATGTTTTATCAAACGTCCATATAGTGGTCGTTCTCTTGATCTTGTGCGATGTATGCTATGACGTCATACCTCCGGACACGTATTCCGTCCAGGCCCCGTTTGGGGGTGTGATAATTTTAAAATGTAAAACGTAAAACTAAAGTTTTGGAGCTAATACATAGTGATTTATGTGATTTGCATGCTACTCCCTCATTAGGGAATAAGAAATACTTTGTGACATTTATTGATGATGCTTCTAGGTTTTGCTATGTTTATTTATTACATACTAAGGATGAAGCATTAAATAAATTTAAAGTATTCAAAACTAAAGTTGAATTACAACAAGGGTCCCTGATCATAAGATCGAGGACTAATAGGGGAGGTGAGTACATGAAACGACTAGTCCCTATACTCCACAACAAAATGGTACATCTGAAAGGAAAAACAGGGTACTGAAAGAAATGGTTAATTCCATGTTGTCCTACTTAAGACCGAGTTAAGGGTTCTGGAGTGAAGCTATGTTAACAGCTTGCTATTTATTAAATAAAGTTCCTAACAAAAGGAACCGGATAACCCCTTATAAACTTTGGACTAAAAGAAAACCAAACTTGAACTACCTCAGGGTTTGGGGTTGTAGGGCATTTGTAAGACTCCCAGATCCAAAGCTAAAAACTTTAGGTGAAAGAGGCATTGAATGCATCTTTATTGGATATGCTGAGCATTCCAAGGCTTTCAGGTTCTATGTTACTGAACCTAATGAATCAATTTCAATTAACTTTATAATTAAATCAAGGAATGTTATCTTTGATGAGAATCTATTCTCATTAGTCCCTAGACCAAGTCAGAGGTCCTTGATAAATGGAACTGAAGACGTTGGTGGTTCAGTAGTCCCTGAAGAGGTCACTAAAAAGGTTGTGACTCAACAACTTCAACCTGAGCTTAGAAAAGACAAAAGGAATAGGACTCCAAAAAACTTTGGACTTGAATTTCAAGTATACTTAATTGAAGGAACAAGGGATGAGGTCTCTAACCAACACTCCTATTGCTTTAATGTTAATGATGACCCCAAAACATTTGATGAAGCAATGAAGTCTCAGGATGTTGTTTTCTGGAAAGAAGCAAATAATGATGAGATAGATTTCATCTTGGGCAACAACACTTGGGTGTTAGCTGATCTACCTCCAGGTTGCAAACCTCTTGGTTGAAAATGGATCTTCAAAAGAAAACTGAAGGTAGATGGAACTTTGAAAAGTTCAAGGCTAGACTAGTCAATCTGGGCTTTAGACAAAAGTCAAGAATAGACTACTTTGATACTTATGCTCTAGTGGCACGTATCAGTACCATAAGACTGTTGATTGCTATGACATCTATTAACAATCTGATTATTCATCAGATGAATGTGAAGATAGCATTCTTGAATGGTGAATTGGATGAGGAGGTATATATGAACCAACCTTATGGTTTTATCATGTCTGGCAATGAAAATAAGGTGTGTAAACTGATTAAGTCTCTATATGCACTAAAGCAGGCACCTAAGCAATGGTATCAAAAGTTTAATGAAGTGGTTTTGTCCAGTGGTTATTTACTTAACCAAGTTGACAAATGTGTGTATAGCAAATTTGATGAATCTAGTAAAGGAGTCATCATTTGTCTATATGTTGATGACATGCTGATCTTTGGCACTGACCAAGTTCAGGTTGATCTGACAAAGGAATTCTTGTCATCTAAGTTCTCCATGAACGACATGGGGGAGGCTTGTGTTATCCTTAGTATAAAGATTAAACATAAAAGTAATGGAATAGCAAGTTCTTAATCTCATTACATTGAGAAGGTACTGAAGAAATTCAATTACTTTGATTGTACCTCAGTGAGTACTCCTATGGATACAAGTGAGAAGCTGATGCCCAATGATGGTCAGGCTGCATCTCAACTTAAGTTTTCTAGGATGATTAGCTGCCTGATGTATGCCATAACTTGTACAAGGCCTGATATTGCTTTTGCAGTGGGCAAACTGAGCAGGTATACTAGTAATCCTGGTGGAGGTGTAATTTCTTGGGCTTCTAAGAAACAAACTTGCATCATCGGTTCAACAATGAAATCTGAATTTGTGGCTGTAGCAGCTGCTGGTAAGGAGGCTGAATGGTTGAGAAACCTGATTATTGAGATTTCATTATGGTTCAAACCTATAACACTTATTTTTATCCGCTGCCATAATGCCGCTACATAGCATGATTAGTGAGCTTATTAAGAAATGGGGTGGTATCTATAGAGTTTGTGAGGTCTCATCAAAACTTAGATGATCACTTGACGAAGGGACTGGCTAGAGACCTGGTTTTAAAGTCTGCTTAATGGATGAGTTTAAAGTCCAACCAAGTCGCTAAATGCTAGGACACCCAAGTCCCTACTGAGGAAACTTAGTAGATGAGTTCAATGTGAAAAGCCGAACATTATGAAGCACATGTTTTTACATATCATCCCAAGGATGTCCTTAGAACCTGTTGAAAATGAGGATGTAGTCTTTACTTCTCAATGGTTAATTTTTTTTAAAAAGTGCTTAGCAGGAGCATGAATAAAGAGGAACCACCTATGTAAATGCTGAAGTTTTGCCGCTTCAGGGAGCATGGACTTTGGCTCTTACAACATTTATGAATTGGATATGGACACATGGCTTGTATAGTGTCAAGAGCGTTTAAGTGTTTGAAAACTTGTATGTATTTTATCTTTAGGTATTCAAATGGGTTAAGTGTTTAATTATTAGAACACAATGATTCTCGAATATTTGAACGTGTAATGTACTAAGACGGAAATTCAATCTTTGGGATATTTTCGTTTATGCACTTGTTTTGTTTAATTTTAATTTTCATGCAAATGAATTGTACTAAATTGGGGAGGATTGTTGGAAATTTAGTGTAATTGCGGGAATCAGGTCATACCTGAAAATGGGTTTGGAGCTACGGAGTGTACACCCATCAAGTCACGGATTTTCTCTGACTCTTTTAGTGGTTAGATTAAATGAGTGGTTATAAACATGTAGGGTCCGTTTAGTTTATGGGCATCTCTTTAGGATTTGGGTTTTGTCATTAAAAAACATGTTTGTTTAAAAAATATGGACTCAAAATTGGGATTCAACCCCAATGGTCCTACACATTTTCAAAGTAGATGGGTTAGCTAGGTTTTGAGTTTGTATGGGCCATATCATATCTTTTCTTCCTCTTATTAAATACAAATCATATATTATATAATAAAAAATATTATTTATTTAGTTAAATATATACATTTTTAATTATTTTTATTTTCTTTCTCTCTCCTTCATCCGATCTAAATCTTAATCCTAATCTAAATTTAAATCCAAATTCAAATTCAAATCCTAAACCCATCTACAAACCAAACGGACCCTTAAGTGGCAGGTTTGACTACATTAATGTTTGTAACAACTTTTGCCTATTCAGGTGGCATGTTTGACTGCATTAAATGACCACATTTAATTTGGTCATGTAACCACTAATTTCTAAAATTATGAAGGATAATTATGGAAGAGATTAATTGGTCATTAACCTCTCATTAATTACATTGACTGATTTTAATTGCATGGAAAAAAACACAGAAAACATAAATATTAAGGGTTCTTGATTTGTGCCTAAAACAAGAACAAACACTTAGTTTTATCCTAAGGTATTCGTGTAACCAGGCATAGAGTCGAATAATCTTCTTTGAAAAGTAATCACACGACTTCAAGTGATATCCGGTAACTATCTTTGGTAATTAGTTAGGCTTCAAGTGAAACGACCACCCAACATACAAGGCTTATGCTACTAAGGTTTTTACATATTACTCTAGTTTGATAAATTTTACATACAAGGCTTATGCACTCGTTACTAAGGTTTTTACATATTACCCTAGTTTGATAAATTTTGTTGTCACTTGCATTGTGTCTTTTTCATGTTTTATTTGTATGATTCTTGCCAAATATTTTAAGATTAATCTATTTCATTTGTTGTCTATTTGTGTTGTTCTGCTATTATTCCATTATAAAGATTTATATTACTGTAGTGTTTTTGTGATATGTTACATGCTTCGAGTTCCTTCAAAGATTTAATGAAAATCCAGCCTTTTAAGGTCTTCCTCACCTTTTGTCACGTGTGCCCTTTTGCTTGATTTATATCTAAGATTAGTTTAATTCATTAGTTGTCCATCTGATTAGCGATTCATGTGAACTTGACCTTTTCAATATGATTTTTGACACACCGGCCCGGAATGCAGATCAGATAATTTGCTAGGTTTGCTTTTTGTAAGATTTTCACATCATTGTATCAACCATAACTAACTGATTACTTATTGGGGCCGTTAGATAGAGTATGAGGTGTTATCAAAATCAAAGTTTTAAGTACATGAAAGCTTTGAGATATGTTTTTTCTTTTCATGTGAGATAATAATGCTGCATTGATTAAATTTGAATTACTAATATTGACACCTTGCAGGGGCATTCATACGGTATAACAAAGATTATCTTAGATGGAACATAAACAGATGTATTGTAGTTCAGTAGTGCCTCGCTTATCTCCTAAGCATTCATGGTGTGTCGCTCAAGACTCGGAAGCCAAAGAAGATGACGACACACAAGTCCATATTTTCTACAACTTGCATGATCCAATGTCTTATTATCGCTGCCAAATCCCTGAGTTACTCGGAAAACTTATCCGAGGGTGTTTCCACGGCTGTTGGGCGGTTCTATCCTCCAACCATCCACGTGATGTCATGTGGTCTCTTTGGAACCCATTCACTTCTCAAATCATTAATCTCCCTCCGTTGATTCATAACGGATCAGAAGAAAATTATTATGATATCACATATAATTGTTGTTTGTCAGCCCCTCCCGATTATCCCAATTCAGTTCTTTTGTTAACGAAAACCAAAAAACCCCGTGGATTAGTCGGCCAAAAGGTTGGAAACCATGGTTACCCAAAAAGAAAAAAGAAAAAGAAACCCAATATTGTGTATTGTTGGATCGGGAGCGATTCATATTTCCGGAATGAAGATACAAGAATGAAATTAAGATGGACCGAAAGGACATTTGCCAAACAGTTAAGGAGCATCACTGGTTCTGATGGTTCGTTTTATAACCTAACTTGTTGCAATGGTAAAGTATATGCCTACTTTGCGGAATCTGACGTGAATAGTCATAGTCTACTTCTCGTAGAGTTTGACATTGTGGTTAATGATCGGAAATACACGAAACTAAAAGAAGTTGTGATAACTTTATTGCCAGTTTTGGAATTCCAATGTCCTCGCATTGTTGATTCTTTCAGTATATCTTTACTAAAAGGATCTTGTTCAGAACTGTTTATGATTGTTTTAGATTTAGAATACGAGGCATGGACAAGTACATCAGTTAGTGCTGTGTATGTCTTTAGACTGGACATGAATAATAGGAGGTGGGAAGAAATGGAAGACCTCAAAGAAACTATATTATCCGTGGCACTTCCAATCGAGTCATCAACATTTTACAGCCCAGCAACTGCTTCATCAGAATTAGGAGGTTATATACATATTCTTGCCGATAAGGGAAAAATTATATACTCGTACCACGTCAAGGATAAAACCATCTCCTTATCTTCTATTCCTTGTTTGGCAGGAACAAACCACGTGTCAGCGTGGGCAATGCTTGAATGCACCAGGTATTGTAATGCTTATTTGCTTTAAGATGTATTTACTTGCTGGAAATTGCTTCCTTGAAAATCATATTTTATGTAGGTTTTTTGCTTTCTTCTATCCGATAACACGAAAAGAGAAATCTGTTTTATTGAAAATCATATTTTTTTGTAGGTTAGAAAATGATCATGTTGATTCTAAACAAGAAAATGACAAGGATGTTGATATAATTGTAAGATCAGTCAAGGGTGACGAGGATGAATCACAGCTGCTCAATCTTCCACTTCATGTTGTGGGGATGATAATGGAATTCTGTGTTGGTCTCGATTACCTCAGGTTTCGTTCCACATGCAAAAGTTGTCACTTGGCATCACCTGTGATACCATGGAATAACAGGAAAGCATCAAAGAGATTGCAAAAGTATTCACTACCTTCACCATGGCTGATTGTGTTAGACAAACATAAAGGCATTATCACTCTTACTGATCCCATGTTTGGTGACAAGTATTTTATAAAAACACCTCAAGAATTGATTTGTGATCTTGAAATAAAGGGTTCAAAATATGGTTGGTTGCTGATTTTAAAATCTAGTGGATCACTGTTGTTTTATAACCCCTTCACAAGTGATATTCGCAAGCTTCCACTGTTACGTGGTTCAGAAATCTTCAGTTTCTCAGCACCACCCACTTCTCCCGATTGTATGGTTGTTGGAATTGCATATGAACATTATTATTATTATGTGCATATCCACTTTGTAGGCGGGGAACCATCCTGGCGTAGAATTCCTTTCGATATAGATTACGGTAACTACTATTTCTTGTCTCTAACATTATATGGCAGAGATCTGTACGCCTTGGGGGATGATATTGGACTGTATATGTTTGAAGAAGTGGGCGGAGATTGTTCATGGGAGCCTAATGTAGCCAAAACCCCAACAAGTTGTTGCACATCTTTCCCTCGGTCTTACCTTTTGAGTTGTGATCAACATCTTTTACATGTCATTGTGGGGAAATTTGGAGAATCGGTAGAGGTTTTCAAATTGAAAAAATCTAAAGAATGGGTCAAAATAGATAGTTTAGGGAAACATATGATTTTTATTTGTGGTACGTCATCTTTCTGCGTTGATGCCAAAAAACCACACATGGAGAACAAGATCTACTTTCCAAGACTGCCTGCGGATAATGAGAACATGAACGATATATTATTTTATTCACTTGAAACATGCTGGTATCACACTTTCAATAACAAAAACTTCCAAGAAAGTTTTTGGGACTTCTTTGGAACGAAACATCCTCTCGCCCCTCATGCGTGGATTGAACCAACTTGGTCCTAATTTACTTATTTATTATCAAGTACTTTGTTTACATTTCTTTCATTATTTTGTCTGTTTTCTTGTTTACTTGAAAGCCATTACAAAAATAGCAAGTTCCATGCATAAATCCTGGTACAAATTTTGTCAATTTGTCAAGTCATTTCTCTCTGTCAAAAACACACTGATATTGAGCAGAATGCAGCAGCATACTCATCTGTGCTCCATGCTCAAGGATATACAGTGACAACCTCCACATCATCCATACCCGGGCTTCTCACTGAGTACTGGAACGTCCATCCATAGCACGCACCAGCATGTGTGCCATTCTTGTTTACTGCAAAGAGAGCGCCCACAAAATTTGGATACTTTTTTGCTATTCGTGATATTGCATCTTTGGCAGCAAGCTTTGGCTCCATTCCTAATCGCATACTCTCCACAACTTGATAACTGAAATCAAATTTGAGACACCGAGACCAAATGAGTTATTCCTCATGTTGGTATTGTTGTTGTTCACCCGCTTATGAATGGGTCGATTTTTATAATGCTTCATCTCTAACGAGTCATGCGGGTCAAAATAAGTAGCCCAAAAAGAAACTAGTGAATACTCGCCCAAAATGTAGTTTTGATGTTTTAAACCTCCTAAATCATATATTATTGACAACAAAAAGTTTGGACGAAAAATCAGTTGGGTCAGCCCAAGCCGACCTGTACACAAACCCATTTTAACCCGTTACTCAACCCATCAAAACCGTCCATTTTGCCAACTGCATATAGTGGTGTGAAAAGACATGGAAAAGTGTGGGAGTCGTTTACTTGGTACAGTAGAATTAAAGAGATCCAACAAAATGAAGACTACCATGGCAGGAAACGCATCATAATATCACCATCGCCACTAGCACCACAAGCTCCAACTTCATCATCAGCATATGCAGAAGATCCAGCTATCGGTCCATCACCAACCCTAGAGTCTCGATAAGTGAATAAACAAATAAGAATGTAAATGCTTGCATCCAAACAAGATTTTGAAAATTCAGTGCACTAATGTTACATTTAAAGCATAGGGCTTACCTGCCAGGGATCTTAAAACTGGCACCATTAGTTGATGTACCAACAGCAATGTGCCCAGACTGAAACCAAATCAAGCTATAATGAAAGGAAATATCGGATTATTATAAAAAACCAAGAAAAGATAAGCGAAAAAGCAACATACTTTATCAAAAATTGCCATGGATATCGTGTCATGGTTGTAAAAATCCACATGAGATGACTTCATTACGATACTTCCATAAACATCCTCCACCAAACACGTCTCGTCACCAACATTTACATCTTCTTTTCGATTATAAGGACCACAACTATTTGTAGGCAGAACATTTTTCCTAAAATTAGGTTGACATTGATCTTCTCTCCATTTAGTCCATTTTTCCATTGATTCAGTTGAGCTAAGGTTTGAGGGTCCCGGAAGTCCCATTGAAATGGCAAAGGCTGAGGCTTGATCTCCCACAAGCATTGTGTGTTCTGTGTAGAGCATTACCAGCCTTGCAGCTTTTATGCCATCTTTTACGTATCTCATGGCACCAACAGCTCCAACCTCCATCGTTGCCTATATGAATCTTACCAGTCCCAATATACACACAGTAAAAATTAATGGTCGTATAGAAAAGGGCCAATACACATATATAAATGTGGCTCTAGTCATGTAGCAATGTTAAGTGTCGTTACCCCATTCATGATTAAGGCATCCATTGTACTTTCGCTATTCTCATCCGGACTTCCACCAGGTCCAACTGTTTATATATACTCATATTTAGAAAGTATACAAATCTCAGCAATGCTTAACAGACTCATGAATAACTGTTGATTAGCACTTTAGTATTGGATTGATGAAACCTACCTGTACCGTCACATCGAAGTACCTCACACGTGGAACACCCTTCCACAACAGCATCAACAGAAGATAAACCAGCATTGATAGCCGTCCATCCGGATATAACAGCTTCTAAGAAAGGCCAAGTGCTAATTACTAACGGAAACTTACTTGAACTCTCAACCTCATGTCCTCTTACCTAAAACGAAGATAACAATTGGCATTCCAAAAGAAAAGGAGATAATCAGTGATATCCCCCTTAATCATATTCATAGTTAAAATGCTCAAAATCTTACGACTAATAAATATAAGTCATTTCATTACAGTAGTACTTTTCAGTCAATGCAGTATTGATGCTTTTAGTATCTCAGCCCGAATTTTTTACATTGGAATACCTTTGACCATCATAGATCAAAACTGAGCTTTAATAGGGCCTATACTTAGCGTATGTTTGGCGCAATGAGCTAAGCTGGGGTGGGGCCGGAGCTTGAATTATAAGCCAAAAGTTGAAGTTTATATTTTTATAAAGTTGTTTGGCGAATTAGTCGGAGCTAAAGTTTATTAATTTAAATGTGGATAAAAATACATCAAATTAAATTCACATATATTTTCAGTTTTTGCGTGATAATCCATTATAATTTGAAATGTATTTAAGTAATTTGACTAGCTATAATCCCCCATAAGCCCTTTTCTATGGGTTTGAGCTTATGGAGCCTTTATGGCTTATAAAAGCTTCCATAAGCATGTGTGACAAACAAAGCTTATTTTATAAACTGGCTTATTTTAAAAGCTCAATCCCTTATAAGCCCCGATAAGCCTATTGCCAAACATAGCTTTAACTATAACAACACTGTTCTTTTGGAATTAAATAAGATCATTTTTTGCAAATCATAAATTTAGTTAAACACAAATAAAATATATATGCTTACTTATATTGTATATCATTCAATAACAATATAACATATTGAAATCCATATCTTATGATTAATACGAAAAGAAAATCACAAATTATTATATATTTTCTTGAAGCATAATGAATTAATTACCTTGAAGACAATAAGGATGAAAAGGAGTGGCAGCCTCATTTTCTCTGATGAAGCTTTGACTTATCAGCTCATCAGTTTAGTTTCCACTTTCCAGGGGCTTTTTTTGTTAATATAATATGCTTCAAACAATTGCTACTTTGGTCCCTGTCTTTTAAACAACTTGCAATCCTAGTTTATATATTTAGTTTTGTAAAACAAGGTTAAGAAATTTATTAGACCATAGTACTCCATCTTAAACACAAGCTAGATTGTAACTTTATTACATACTGTAAGTTGTTTCGAATTATCAAAGTAAAACTTAAAACATATTACAACATGACAGCATTTCTCATCACTTTGAAAACATGCTGAAACAATACTTATGCATAACATCATACACCATATACTTGAGTTCGATCATGAAACGAAAATATGCAATCCTCCATGATCTGCTGACTATCAAAGGAACCACAATCACCCAAAAACCAACAACAAATCCAAGCACAATGCTTATAATCAACGCCCAGTCTGCTCCATCCGATCCATCGTCTTCTTCATGGTCTTTTGTATCAGTTACTTCAACACTTGTACAAGACACTGTTAGGGGATCTCCACAAAGTTTGTTGCCAACGAAGCATGACTCATTTAAGCTCTGCAGCTGAGTACTTGATGGGATGCTTCCGGTCAAACTGTTGCAGGAGACGTTGAAGTTGCTCAAGAAATGCAAGGTTGACAAACTCATGGGAAGTTTCCCACAAAGTTTGTTCACTGATAAATCAAAGGTTTCAAGTGATTTCATGTCTCCAATGTCCACCGGGATCCTTCCTGTCAACTGATTTCTTGATAAGTTCAATGCTTGTAACGCTGTAAGGGCCGTTAGCTCACTTGGGATGTTGCCAGATAAATTGTTATTTGAGAAGTCCAACAACAGCACTTGTGGAAGAATAGTGCTATATGTGTCCTCTCGTCCCTTCATCACCAATGAATCACTAGCAATAACTTCTATTGAAATGTCAATATAATCTGTCCTGTATAGAACATTTACAACAGTTTCTTTCCCAGAAAGAACAGTAAAGTTGTTGAAGCATCTTGGTATAGGTCCGGCCAGGTTGTTATCAGAAAGCTCCAAGATCTGAATATGAGTAAGATGACAAATCTCGTGAGGAATATTTCCATCAAAATTGTTGGATTTAAGATTAACAAGTCTCAAAAAAGAGAGTTTTCTCCCAAGCCATGTTGGAATGCTTCCAGTAAGCTCATTGCTGCCGAGTTGAACGATCTGCAAGTTTGTTAAGTTCATTAACGAAGCAGGTAATCTTCCCGAGAGCTTGTTTCCATGCATGTTTAACCACCGTAAGTAAGATAAATTCCCCAAAGTTCTTGGAATACCACCACACAGATTGTTATTCTCCAAGTTCAAGAATGTCAATGTTGGCCACTTCTCCCAACACTCAGGAATGACACCAGATAAATGATTATTTCCCAAATTGAGTTCTTCTATACGTTTCTCTCCATATGAACACAATACATGATGCAATGATCCCCCGAAGGAATTATTTGATAGATCAAAAATTAATTGATACGAAGCATTTGAGAAATGAGGTAATTTTCCTGAAAATTCGTTAGAACTTATGTCAAGTAAAAACAGTGGTGCAGGGATACTCGACAAAGTTCCTCGCATATGATTATGTGACATGTCCAAAGACTCTAAACGTGGTAATAATCTCCAAAATGACTCAGGAGGCATGGGTGAATAAATGCCGGTATTGCTTATGTCCAATAAATCTAAATCCTTTTGTGATTGCAACCAAAATGGAAATTGAGGCCCTAAACCCCAAGAGTTCAAATTCAAGCTCTGCAACTGGAAAGGGGGAATCCAGTTCGCTAGTCGCGGTCTTAAGGTTAGTTTGTTTCCTCCTCCAAACAAGTCCTTCAAGCTCACTAGTTTGACAAAGTGAGTTTCTGTCACAGCACCTGACAGAAAATTGGAAGAAAATCTGAATACTTCCAACTTCGAAAGTTGACCGAGGCTATTGGGAAGGTTGCCATCTAATTCGTTATATGAAAGATCCATACTTTGCAACATTGATAATCTTCCAATCGATTCGGGAAGGTTTCCAACCAAACGGTTATTAGAAATATCCAACTGTTTCAACTGGGACAATTTTACAACTGAGTCAGCAGGAAGGCTGCCATTCAATAGGTTAGAGTATAGATGTAACACCTCTAACGACGATAATTGTCCAATCGAGTGTGGAATAGAACCAATTATTAGATTATAACCAAGATCCAGTGTCCTTAGCCGAGATAACCGTCCTATTGAAGCTGGAATTGTACCAGCAATGTAATTACCATACAGTTCCAGGTGCTCCAGATGTTCCAGTTGTCCTAGTTGACTCGGTAGATGACCAGAAAGTCTTGAGGTGCTCAATACTAATGACTCCAAGGCAGCTTTTTTGCACTTAAAAAGGCTTTCTAGAAGGTATGTTAAACTCATGTTACGGAAATCATTTCCTGACAAATCAATCTCTTTCAAATTACAAATGTTAAAGAATAATTTCGTTATTCTCTTGGTGAGTTGATTTCGTGACAGGTCCAGTCTGATAACAGATGTCAAGTTGTGAAGGGAATCAAGAACTGAACTCGAAACACCACAACTACTCAAATCTAATGAAATTAGATTACCACTAATACTAGACAACCCGTCTAATACTATTGAAGAATTCATGAAATCGTTCTCAGAGACATGAAGCAACTGAAGAGAAGACAAGTTATGAAAGGTGGCAACACTACTAGGAATAGGGCCATGTAAATTACACCCGCTTAAATCCAACGAAACCAAACTAGTTATACTGAATAACCACCTTGGGACAGAGCTATTGAAATTGTTGTTAGAAAGATCCAGAAAGGAAAGGGATGTGACATTAAGCCTAACAACATGAGGATTTATATACAAGAGTTCACATTCAGACATACCTAACGTGACCAAAGAAGGAAGTGTGTTTATCACTTGAAGCCAAGCGGTTTCTTTGCTGAGGTCCACACTACTAATTTCAAGGTGATGCAACCGACGAAGACTTGACAACCACTGCATATTCAATATGGTTGATATGTAAGACATAGGTTCAAGAACACTTCCCAGACACAGGACTTGCAGATTTGTAAGATTCCCCAATTGAGGAGGAATCGTTCCACCAAATTTCGATGTCGAGAGGTTAAGATACCTCAAGTTTCCAAGAGAACCAAGGAATTTAGGAACTTTGATCCCTCCAAAATCATTACAGCTCAAGTCCAAATGCCGGAGTTGCTTCAAATGCAATAACGATGAACTTAAATTCCCTTTCAACCTCTGCCTAGAGCCTTCTTCGTATTCTTTCTTGGTGCCATAATCTAGTATATCACAATGACCCTCAAGTGCAGCAAGATGAATTCGACTAACATGGCCAGTGTAATTATCACAAACAATCCCCACCCAATTACAGCAGTCACTCTCCTCACCGACCCAAGAAGCAAGTCGATCTGCTTCATCTATGAGACCATGCTTGAACTCGAGAAGGGCTTGTCTCTCGCCATCCATGCATAATACATCATCATACTTTTGACTAGATGAGCATAAATGAAACAAGGCAGCAACAAAAAACAAGCACAAGTAACAACATGAGTAATACGAAAATGAAAAACGAGCACTCATATTGGTTGGTTCAAAGAGAATAAAGACTTGCTCTATAATATGAGACCTCCATATTAATTAGCTTGTTTAATTGAGGAGTGACGCCTTGTGTTGTATTTTCTTTTCCCTTTGAGGGGTTCTATTTAATTGTTGTCTTTCTAAAAAAATATGAGACCTCCATAGTCAATAAGTCCAAAGTAAACCCAAAAATGTCATTGTCTAATAAGTCCAAAGTAAACCCAAAAAGTCGTCAACCAGTTGCAAATGCATTAAAAGTCAGGTGATGTGGACGATTGTTGCATGAGTAGACCAATCAAATATAGTGCAGTGCAAGTCAAGTTTAAATGTCCACTAAAATAGCTAAGTTACAAGAATGATCCCTGACTCTCTCAGCTTTTCCCAGATTTTATCTTTTGTCCCTTAGATATCTGAAATTAAATCCACCTTCATTGTTTGTATTTTGAACCATTCGTTAAAATTTGGATCATAGCCTTTTAGACTCCTCCCAGTGGTCACTCGTGAGAGTGAGTGAGGGTGAGTTTTCACTCGTGAGTCAATTGAGCGGGTGTGGGGGCCGAAAAAGATATGAGAAAGGGATTTTTCCTTTCGGAAAAGATATAAAAGTGAGTATTTTAATTAAAGAGGAAGTGGTGTGACCATTGGGTGAAAAGTGAGAGAAAGTGAAGAGTTATGTGAAAACAGAAAACTGATGTGACGCTGAAATAAAATGCAAGATCGTGTTACCATGTTAAACTCGTAAGTTAAACAATAATATATTTATTTTAACTCCAAAAGAAATTAAAAGTATTAATATACAATGTTATTAAATTTTGAATTTAAGGATGATTTTCGTAGAATAAGGTAAGTGACAGAGGGTAAATATTTAACGAAAAGTAACTACAGGGACTGTTTATGTAATGAAAAGTAACTACATGGACCTTTTTTGCAATTTTTTTGAGATAATCGTCGGTAGAAAGGGGAATATTTCAATGGGAAATTACTGTTAACTTTTTACACAAATAGTCCCTAGACTTAATTAAGGGACCTATCTTTGTAACAGCAAGTAACGACAAGGACTATTTTTGCAATTTTTATGACAGTTTGCGTAATCGTTAGTAAACAATGGGGACTATTTCTACCATTTTTCCATGAAGAATTACTGTTAACCAAACAGAAAATTTCCAGGGGAAATTACTGCCGTTGTTCCAGAGATGTGGTAAATCACCTATAATTAAAACGATGTAGTTTTACTTTAATGGTGCAAGTGATTTAATTAAAACGAGTAGTTTTGAGCACATGTACAATCATGGTTCTAAAAAACGCGCAAAGGCCTCGCAAAGGCGCGAGGCGTGACCTCCAAGCCACACAATTGACCAAGGCTTGGGCTTAAGGCTTGACGTGAGACGAGGAGTGAAAAAACGTGATAAGACGCGATAAAACGAGATGCGTGGAGGCTTTTTTGAATTCAATTTCGATAAAAAATCGTATTTTATATAGAATTGAAAAAAATTACATGCAAAGATAGTTTTTTGACTTTATTCCTTACGTATGACATTTTTTGTAAACTCAATATATTTGTAATATGATATAAATATATAAATTTATAAATATTTTCATATTTTGTGTTGTTTTAAGTCAAGCCTTAAAAACGCAATGACTCGCCATGACTCGCAAAGACGTGAGGCTTGGTCATGCCGCCACGCCACGCCTCACGCTATTTATAACCTTGTATACAATACACCCACATGGTCGTCCCGTAAAATTTGAGAGCCCGGTGCCATTTTGACAACATAAACCTCTCAAACAAGACAAAAGATTTGAATAACCGTTAAAGATAAACATACGAAAATATTGGTATTCGATAACATAAGAAAGCTGCCAATAACATATCTATATGTATCAAATTAGAATTATGGGATACTTATAAAAAATGTTCAAAAATAAATTGGACTAACTTTAACAACTTTCTTAAATTTGGGTTGAAAGTTTAACTTTCTAAAGTCCGTATGTACTTTTTAAGAATAAAACAAAGACCAAGATAAAAGTGTAAGATTTTTAAACAACTATGTTTCATGAAAAATACTTTAAACACCGAATTAACCCAGTCGACCAGCCTTGAATTATAACATCAGGGCCTCTAAATTTTGGAGGCCCTATGCGGTTGATCAATCTGCACACCCTAAAATCCGGCCATGTACACCCATATACACTTCCTCAAACGATAAACCTCCAAACGCTTATTTCTCTTTAAAATGTCTACGCCAGATTATCTACGAAACACAAGCAACATTGAATAACTATAAAAAATGGTTACATGTTCAACTTATAACACGTCTACGCTACACAAAAGATTAATAAATAAGTAGATTAGGACCAGGTTGGTTCAATCCAGGCATGAGGGGTGAGAAGATGTTCGGTTCCAAAGAAATCCCCAAAAGTTTCTTGCAAGTTTTTGTTACTGCAAGTGTGATACCTGCATGTTTCAAGGGAATAGAATACCATATCATTCATGTTCTCATTCTCGGCACGCATCCTTGGAAAGTAGATCTTGTTCTCCATATGTGGTGTTTTGGCATCAATGCAGAGAGATGACATACCACAAATAAAAATCATGTCTCCCTAAACTATATATTTTAACCCATTCTTGTGTACAATCATCAAACTTGAAAACCTCTACTGATTCTCCAAACTTCCCCATAATGACATGTAAAAGATGTTGATCACATCTCAACAGGAAAGAGCGAGCCAAAGATGCGCAACAACTTGTTGGGGCTTTGGCTACATTAGGCTTCCATGAATATTGATCTTCTCTGACCATTTCGTCAAAAACATCAAGTCCTCTATCATCCCTCAAGTCATAAAGATCTCGGCCAAATACTGTTAGACGAGAAATAGTCATCACCGTGTATATCTAAAAGAATTCTACGCCAAGATGATTCGTATCGATCTATAGTAATTCTAACAACCATACAATCGGGAGAAGTAGGGGGTACTGAGAAACTGAAAATATCAGAATCACGTAACTGTGGAAGCTCACGAATATATTTTAAAATCAATGATCCACTATATTTAAAATCAGCAACCAACCATACCTCGAACCCTTTATTTTGAAATCGCAAATCAATTCTTGAGGTGTTATAAAATACTTGTCACCAAACATGGGATCAGTAAAAGTGATAATGCCTTTATGTTTGTCAAACGCAATCAGCCATGGTGTAGGTAATGAATACTTTTGCAATCTCTTTGATGCTTTTCCGTTGTTCCATGGTATCAAAGGAGCTGCAAAGTGACAAGTTTTGCATGCAGAACGAAACTTGAGGTATTCGACACCAACAGAGAACTCCATTACCATCCCCAAAACATGAAGTGGAAGATTGAGCAGGTGCGATTCATCCTCGTCGCCCATGACTGGTCTTAGAATTATATTAACATCCTTGTCACCTTCTTGCTTAGAATCAGTATTCTCACTTTCTAACCTACAAAAACATGATTTAAAAAAAATTAAATAATCTCCTGCTAAAACTAAACATGGACTAAATAATCAAATCAAATTTCTCTTTGTGTTTCTGGAGAGAAGAAGAACGTGATACTTGTGAGGGATTTCACAAGAGCTAACTATAAATAATTTATGCGATCTATAAATCTATAATGAAACTTATCTCACATTTCAGAAAATCAAAGAAAATTACCTGCTATTATTTTCAACCAGCCCAACACAAAACTCGTTCATTGTCAAACCAGGAAATTGAAAATTTGGCAGGTGTGATTCAACCTGCTTATTTCTTGCCACCTTTCTCCATAGTTAAATGCATCCCCATACTGTTCTATCAGCTCCCTACAAAACTTGTCGAACTCTGACTCTTCTTCATCTTCACCATATACCAGATTCCAAAGCTTCCCTTAGATCTTTGATATCACATATGACCAGCTCCCAATCCGTCTTCCCCATTTTCAAGCTTTCAACATTGATCCCATACATCTCTATGATGCTCAAAAGACGTTTGATTTCTGGATCAAGCAAACCACCTGATGAATCAGCAGCGGAAGTTATGTTATCATGGTCCTTCCCGGCATCAGCTTCATCTATTAGAAGATAATAAAAAGATGCTAAAGATTTCTCTTAAAAAAAATTAAAAATTGCAGAAAAATTACATTATAAATTGACCGATCTATTCTTTGGGTGTAAATATGCTGAAAGTGTTTGGGACAAGATAAAGAGAAAAGCATTGGTTAAGATCAACAATATAGATTGGGATGATTTGATTCAGGAAGTATCTAAGTGGAGTATGAGCATGAATATTGAAAGTATTGTTGCCAGTATTATCCTTATGCTGATCCTTTTGTTCAATATGTAGTATTGTAATAGTTTTCTGTATACACACTCAGATATGAGATTCCGAAGCCTCCTACATTGCCAACTTTAAGTCCGCCTCCAGTATCACCACCATCAATGGTCCCTTACAATAACGGGTCCTCAATGCTTCCACAACAGAAAAAACCTCTACTCATGCTATAGTGAAGCCAAGACCGCTTTCACTTTACTTTATGTACGCTAAATTTTGTTTTATATCTCTAAATTCTCGAATTATGTAGAACTGGAGGCAAGGGGTCAAACAGGTTGAAACGAGTCACTAAAATCTGGGCTGGGTTAACCCGCAAACACATTTTTGTGGGTTTCCTACTTTTATTTAAATACTTAGTTTCTGAATATTATTCCAAAGCAATAATTAATAAATAAACTAAAATTTGTATGTTCCTTTTTATTTTGTTTATAATCTGATTCTTTATTTAGTATCAGAAGTTTGATAGAACTTTAAGGTTAACCCTCTTTGTCGTCATGAACATTTTAAGCTAGCCAATAGATGTATGGTCTTACTCAGATGACACATGGCACACCTGGAAACACGTGACTTGAGTGAGATTTTGATAACTCCATCAAGTTTCAAGTTCAAGTATTAGGGAACTCAACTGTATCATCAACATTTTTTTCTCCCTAGAATAGAAAATGTTGTAATACAATTGACACACAATGTGTTAACATATTGGGCCTATCAGTTCACACTCTCTTCAACAATGTAGCAAAAAAAAGAATGGTAAACTAATTTAAAACACAACACTAATAAAAACAGATGCAACAAGATTCAGCACATAGGCATTGAAGCGCCAAGAACCAACACAATTCTCTAGAGCAATAATTTTAAGTCAATACAACACGGGCAATAGCAACACTTGGTTTATCCCCAAAAAGAAAAAAAAAAGACCCCCCCAGACTGGGAGCAATTTCGGTCATGGCAGAACTGCTCTCAACATCTCCTCCAAGCCACAATAGTTGCGAGATTAATCGCTAATTGGTTAAAAAGATTGTTAGTGGACTGGAATATTCCCATTCGCATCACATCGAGCTGCTGATGCACCATTTTTTGCAGCTGGGATTAATAGAAGAGACTAACAAGTGAGATGAATATTTCCATTCGCATCACATCCCTGTAAGTCTGTTTACACAATTAAAAGGTTTAAAAGAATCGTTAGAATTTTGAATTAGTAGATTTTATTATTGAGAGACATTCGGGACATACCTCTATAGTAAAGTGTGCCCATATCCTCCTATTACGAGACTCCATCACCCCGTTCAAGATCGTCGGTCCCAATCCTTTAACAACATTGGCTATCTCTAAAATGAACCTCTTTCTTCACAAAGCATCTGCAAACCGACACCGACACACAAGCAACATATAGAGAAACTAGAAGTGGCAATTCCAATCCATCTTCTTTGACCGACTAGACTTGGGTTATGATTCATTTGGTTCAAGTCGATACGAAATATATAGCCTATGAACGAGTCAAATGGTTATGACAAAATTGAAGCCACCCAGATTGTAAAATCAATTGTAACAATATAATTTTGTAATTTAGTATATCAACCACATATAAGAAAGTTTTTGGGGTCAACCCAACCCGCGCTTTGACCTTTTACCCAACCCATTACCCACCGACCTGACCATCTTGCCATCTCTAACAGAAATATACATATATGATGAAGATTATGGATGGTCCAATGCCTTTGTGTGATAAAATGACCATTAGCAGTACATAGCTCGACAAGCATTTGACAAGGCGAATTAAGATCCTCAACTATAATGGGGCAAACCAATGATTGTGAACCAACTTCGTATGCCCATGTTGCTCATCCTTCAAAGTTGTCCCTCACCAATAGCCCATCGTCTTTGCTACAATTTAAAAGTAAAACAAGTCATAGAAGTGTGTTACCTCTACAAAAATTGGTATACTTGGCTTCGAGCATAAGAACTACAGCTTGACTTTCGATGTCAATGAGGTCGTTTAGCTGTCAACTATTCTAGATTTTTTTTATGACAATGGCTACTCATAAAATATGTAGCCATTATATATTTGTGACCATGATTATCGATTATTACAACTTCAAAGTACAAACAGATTAAGCACTATTTACCAAAGGTAAAGGTTGTTTTATGAGTTGCATCCAATATCACAACAAATACTTTGATGGTGCACATCCAAGCACCCGAATTACAACTGAAAATCTGATTTTGATTAATTAATTTCACAATTCTAAAACATACACAAGTGTAAACTCAAACAATGAAAACAAAATTGCTAAATCATGAGTCATGTACTAAAGTTTTAATGTAAAACCCACATGAAAATACCATGAAATTTAAAATTTTTTAATAAACAATAAAATCACGACAAGAAAACCTATGAATTTAATATCACGACAAGTTATCACATGAAATTAAAATCTACGAATCATGAACACACGAAGATACAAAATACGATGTGAAAATAAAAACTAAACAATTTCTTTTGGGCTTATGAACATTTCGGCAAGACACAAGAAAAGAAAAGGCCCATGTTTATTTTTTTTAAGCCCAAGCCCAAGGTCCTAATTATAACTACAAGAAACTAGGTTTTATCTCATTTAATTGGTTACAAAAAAATCAAAATAAGAAACCCTAACCCATTCTACAAACCGGCGGCAACCACAAGGAAGGAGGAACAAGTTTGATCTTGGTTCGTGGAATCATCGTGTTTTCTATCTCTATTCCATCCCCGATCTAGTCCTGTAATCGGTAAACCATGAAAACCTTTCTATCTCTTTTCCAAAATATTTTGCATGCATGAAAATAAACCTTAATAAATTATCACATAAAATGATTTGATTATTCATGAAATAATACAAGGAATATATGTTAAATGGTGATGTTTAAATAATTATACCATGCCATGAATCAAGATTTATTTGAGTAAAGAATTATAGGGGTGTTTTCGAGACTAGAGGGAGCCCGTTGGTTAAGAACACAAGGAGAAAGAGGCGAACAAAGATCGCCATCATAAGCGGCGGACGAATCCACCGGAGAAGAAAGGCCGCACACCAGTGACGGGAACTTAACAAGGAAGAGGGGTACACAAAAAAATAAGAGAGGCAGATTATAGAAATAAAGAGAGGCGGACAAAAAAGAGGGAGGCGACCAAATAGGTTTTTTTAACCTTATTCAGGTTCCAAAATTCAATTACACACCCCTTTGGCTTTTCTTTTTTTTCATTTCTATATATAACTTTGATTATTAGAATTAGAGGTTTAGGATTTGACACTATTATCCCTCTATAATTCTAGTAGTAACTTAATTAAACCGGAAGAAGAAAATATAGTAGTCGAGAAATTTTTTACAATAAAAAAAACTAAAAAATTTAGAATGCCTCTATATTTAGTTTGAATAATTTTGTAAGGAGTAATTAACCTTAGGTTATTCGAACATAGATTTAAAGCCCCAAGGATAGTTTTTCGGAATAATAAAACTATGGCCCGATAATTTGTTGATACCCTTCAAGAGCACTTACCACAAAATCCGACACACTTAGTGTTAGATATTTTATTTGGGAGATTTTAGTTAATATCCTAGAGATATGACGAAAGAAAGTGGAGATACTTCGAAGTAGGGAAAGTAGTTTTACTTGTACACCACACTCTAATGTCCAATGCTAAACCCACGAAATACTCATTATGGGGCAATTCGATGCAATTCATTCTCGAAGCGAATGGGTTTTATGGATAAATGATGAATCTCTTTGCGAGACAACCCTATCCAATAATAAGTAAGATAAGACTGCAATCACATTCCTTTATCAATCTTTCCCGAAGAATTAATTGCTTCTAAATAAACAAAACACAAAACCGTCGAAAGCCATTATGGAACGCCCTGAAAACTAGGACCACATAGGTGATAGAAGAGATGCAACAAGCGCGGTTGCAAACCACTCATGTCCGACATTTGTAATGGCTACACATGAATGGATGATGATACACTGACACCTTCACCACAAAAACTAACGGACTGTTAGTAAACTAAAGCTCAAGAAGTATAGGGCACACTATGGGAAGATGAAAACATTTTACGAAAACTTATTTAATGCATGTACCAGATAGGATCTACAAAATAGATGCGTCAATAGAACAAATACTCAGACTGAGTGAAATGGACCTTAGAAGAAGCAATTGGTAGACTTAAAACCTACGATGAGAAAGGATTAAGTATAAAAGGCAAACAAGTGTACAATCAAGATTAGACTTTTATTCCCAGTTATGAAGAACAAGGCAGAAGGACGTGTCATTGCGTGATCCAACCAATCACAAGGCAAGGAAAGTAACTTTACGAAAGAAACACATAACAATTCAAATAAACTTACTCATGACAAGAGTAAAGTAAATGTGTTTCAAATGCAAGGAGTATCGGGCATTATGCAAAAGTTGTCCATAAACAGAAGAAGAAACAATCCAGTATCATTGAAGGAAGAATTTACAGCCATAATTACTTATGGCCCCAATTATTGAAGAATCACAAATCTGGAATGGAGAGGTAATTCCATTCAACTCCAACTTAACTGATATCAAACAACAAAGGAGTGGCAATAAAAGCATTGGATGGTGGAAATCAATCGGAAAGCATGAATCGTCCTGGAATCAAGGAGATGTACATGCAAGAACTCAAATTAGAAGAGTGGAATAACCAAGAAAAATATGTCAACCTGGACTCAAGGAAGATCACAACAGCTCAAAGGTGCAAAGTGGAATAGCGGAAGATGGTCTTCCTGTATATAAGAGTCGATCACAAGCACTACAAGAATCTATAAGAAATCAGATGGTGGATTCAACATGAAAGATTGGATCAAAGAAGACTAAAGACCTACACAGCAGCGTTTGTGATTAGGGGGGGGAATGTGGGCCAAAACCCAATCAACCGGATTAATCCCAAACCCACTGGAAAACCCAATAGAAGTCAAACGAGTCAAAACCCAACCCAACTGTCAAAGTTGTTAATAACTGTCAATAAATAACAGTTATTTCCTAACAGGGACCACGATGGTTCGAACATGAACCGACATAACTGTTAGATCGCCACTTTTCATTTGTATATATAGGAACCAAATCTGTAAGAACAAATTGGTATGACAGATTTTGATTTATAAAATTTATTGTTTTTTGGTAGAGTATTTGGCTTGCGTTTACTATTTTGATCAACATTATATATTTGTGACCATGATTATCGATTATTACAACTTCAAAGTACAAACAGATTAAGCACTATTTACCAAAGGTAAAGGTTGTTTTATGAGTTGCCATCATATCGCAAGAATACTTTGTTGGTGCACATCCAAGCACCGTATTACTAATTGAATTTTCTATTTTGATTTAATTATTCTCAATTCTTAAAAATACTACACAGTGTAACTCAAAACAATGGACAACATAAAATGCTAATTCATGAGTCATTACTAAAGTTTTAACCTTAACCCTGTCCTTCAAATTTCTATTACATTTCTATTACTTCAAAATCTCAACACATTATACAGTCATTTAGCCCGTATTCTCTCATTTTTTAGATTTCGTCTCTTTTTTACCTGAGAAAGACCAAATTGCTTCGTTATCCCATTTTGCATTTGTATAAGTTGCATTCTACAATCAAGGAATAGCGAATTCTAACGTCTCTACAAAATGCGTCTCATCATAACTATGAAGAATCATTACAAGTTTAAATAAACAAACCGATAAATATCAGATTATGAAATATCAAAGTGAATGGTGATGTTACACAGATTTGTCAGTCAACATCAAAACAAATGGTAAGTGACGACGGAGGTGCTCGAAAAGCCACCGGAGGATATCTCCGGAAGGTGTTCCGGTGAGAATTCCGGAAGTGTCATCGGAACAACGCACAGACTACCAGTTCTCCTGAATTCACGGGATTGTGTTCCCAAGATCTCGTCTGACACCTGGTAAGAATACTAGGTATAGCTCAGAACTCCATGGTACAAGGACAGTACAAGAACAGTGTTCCGACACTATTCCTCGAACGTGTATAAATACCTTTCATTTGCACACCCAGTATATTTTACATACACTTAACTATCGGAATATCCCATTTCTCATTCTTACATCGGAGCTTGGTCTTGGGACAACCCCAAGACGAGGCTAACTCGTCTGTCTCATATATTTTAGAACCAGAAGGGCTCTAGCTCTATCGGGTCGGGAGCACTCTCGGAGGTGTGAAGATTTACCTCGACAAATTAGCGCCATCCGTGGGACACTTAGTCAATCTACCAGAGCATTAGAATGACGGGTGGAATGTCCAGAGGAACCCCTGGAGACAACATTGGGTCAACGCCTGCCGGTATCATTGGGTCCACTTCGGGGGGACCTCTCGAAGTCAAGGTCGAAACCCCGCGTACGGAAACCACTCCGTCAGCTAGGGAGCAGATCGAAGGGCACCTCTCGGCCCTCAAGTCACTATTAAAAGAGCATAATGGAAGGGGGAATGTGTCTTCGATACACCTAAGCTTTGACGATGTGGAGGACCGAACGAGGGTTCGAACGGTGGTAACGGGAAAAGAAATAGGGGTTACTGATTTGAAGAAGTTTTTCAAGGAGGCAGTAAAAACTCCCTTAACGCGAAGGATAATAGAGTTTGCCGGCCCAAAATTTAAAATGCCGGCAAACATCAAATTGTATGATGAGACCACCGACTCGGAGGATCATCTCAGTCGATTCTCATCCTCGGCAAACTTTGGAGAATAGGCCATGCCGGTGTGGTGTCGTATGTTTCAACAAACCTTGGACGGGAGTGCGAGGTGATGGTTCGAGAACCTCTCGCAAGGAAGCATCGAAGGGTGGGCGGAACTCATACAGCAGTTCATAACCAGATTTTCAACAAGGAGAGCATGCTTCAAAGATCCAACGGAAATAACCAAGATTGTGAGGAAGGCCAATGAAACCCTCGTGGCCTTCAAAGAAAGATGGATCGTAGAAACAGGATTTATCACGGGTGTCCCAGAGGTCATGAAGATATCATCATTCATGGACGCTCACAAATGCCCAGAACTGGCTAAACGATACTCCGACAAAGTGCCAAAAATGGTGGACGAGATGACGACGAGGCTGGACGACTTTGTAAGATCGGAATAAGCCTTCGCTAGCACGGAGCTACCCAAAGGGGAAGTGTCGGAGGCATCCAGGAGGTCTACAGGACTGGTCAGCAGAAAGGAAGATCGGTTCCACAAGGGAGGATACGGGGCTGACAGACGAAGAAACGAAGGAAGAAACACGTTTAACAATAAGGACGGGTTGGTACCATATCGTGCCCAGACCCCATATCAGGCACCTAGGGACCAATGATTCCATCATCCCAGGTTCAACCTTAGCTCACTCACCAAATTACTGAAAGAAATATTGGCCTCAGAACCACAGTTGAACTTGCAACCACCAAGGCCTATGCAACTCCCAC
Source organism: Tanacetum coccineum (assembly GCA_026074375.1). Taxonomy (NCBI): domain Eukaryota; kingdom Viridiplantae; phylum Streptophyta; class Magnoliopsida; order Asterales; family Asteraceae; genus Tanacetum; species Tanacetum coccineum. Next base: position 47,652 of record BQNB010013849.1, read on the forward strand.
CTAAGAAGGAAACCCAAGACAAGTACTGTGAGTATCACGGAGAAAAAGGACACTACACCAACGACTGTTTTCAGCTGAGAAGGCAGCTAGAAATGGATTTAGAGTCGGGAAAGCTCAATCACCTAATTAAGGATGTTAGACAAAGGGGACGGGGGAACATGAAAGGAAGGGACGTGGGAAAGGACAAAGTCATAAATATGATAAGGTCATGGCCGAACGATAGGAAGAGAAAGTCAGTCGAAAGAGACGAGAGTTGGATGAAAGCATCAATCGTGTTCCCTCCTTTGTCAATGGAAGACGCCTCAGACGAGCCACTCATCATAGAAGCGGTCATGGAAGGATACTTGGTTCGCAGGATATACGTGGATCAGGGAGCATCGGTGGAAGTAAGGTTCGAACATTGCTTTGAGAACTTGAGCCCCGCTATAAGGTCACGTTTGAGGGACACCCAGATGGATTTGGTAGGTTTCGCAGGAGGCGTGGTAAGACCATTGGGGAAAATTGAGTTGGAAGTGGTCTTCGGAGACGGAGGCTTGTTTAGGACGGTGATGATTAACTTCACCGTAGTACGGGCACCTTCACCTTATAATGTTATCTTTAGAAGGACTGGCTTAAGATCCCTCCGAGCAGTTTCCTCGACAATACACTCCATGGTAAAGTTTCCCACCCCAAGGGGGGTCGCAACCTTGGTCACTCAGTCAGGCATCATCTCCGAGTGTCAGAGGTTAAAGAGGAAGCAAATGGTTGAATATGAGGTTAATCAGAACATCAACCAAGAGAAAGAAGCCTCGGAAAGAGTGGATTTGACGGAACAGACATTGGTCAACCCAGCATACCCGAATCAACTGGTAACAATAGGGGGAAACCTGTTGGAGCAATGTAAGAATCAGCTCAGGATATTGCTAAAGAAAAGTATGGATGTTTTCGCATGGGAACCGGCCAATATGAAGGGAATACCAAGAAGAGTCATAGAACACTCTCTAAATGTTAACCCCTCGGTAGAACCCGTTGCACAAAAAAGAAGGGTTATGGCATCCGACAGAACTCAGGTTGTAAGCAAGGAGGTGGAAGAATAGGTTAGCGGAGGAATAGTTCGTCCGGTGAGATACCCTACATGGATATCAAACCCGGTGCTCGTAAAGAAAAGCGATGGAAGTTGGAGGATGTGCATAGACTTTAAAAATATCAACTCAGCGTGCCCAAAAGACTACTACCCTCTGCCGGATATTGACGGAAAAATAGAGTCGGTCGTGGGATTCCGATACAAATGCTTCCTGGATGCATATAAGGGATACCACCAGGTGCAGATGGCATAGGACGACGAAGAAAAAACTGCGTTCTACACGGACCAGGGCACGTACTGCTACACGAAGATGCCATTTGGACTCAAGAACGTTAGGGCTACCTATCAAAGGTTAGTGGATACATCTTTCCAATCCCAGATCGGGAGGAACCTAGAGGCATTTGTGGATGACGTGGTCATCAAAAGCAATGACGAGAAGGTCCTGATTGAAGACATCGCTGAGACATTCGACAACCTCCGGAGGATCAACATGAAGTTGAACCCCAAAAAATATTCGTTTGGGGTGGAAGAAGGAAAATTTCTAGGGTATATGGTCACCTTTGAGGAAATCCGGGCTAACCCAAAGAAAACCAAGGCAATCGCCGATATGCAATCCCCTCGGACATTAAAAGAGATGCAGAGCCGGAGTGGAAAGCTGGTTGCATTAAAAAGATTCTTGTCCCGGTCTACTGAAAAGTCATTACCTTTCTTCGAAACTCTAAAGGATATAACGAAAGAAAACAAGGATGAATACCGTTAGACTGAAAGAGCGGAAAAGGTGTTCCAAGAGATGAAAAAGGTCATAGTAGAGCTGCCGTTATTAACCACCCCAGTAAAGGAGGAAACGCTATACGTATATGTAGCAGCGGCAACGGAGGCCGTAAGTGCCGTACTACTAGCCGAAAGAAAGGGGATACAATCTCCGATACACTACGTAAGCAGGACATTGAACGAAGCTGAGAGGAACTATGTCTCATTGGAAAAACTGGCCCTGTCATTGTTGCACATGTCCAGGAGGCTACGAAGGTATTTTGAGGCCCATCCTATTAAAGTCATAACAGATCAGCCACTCAAACAGATATTAAATAAAGCTCAGGCATAAGGGAAGCTTGCTAAATATTCAGTGGAGTTGGGAGCATATAACATTGCTTATGAGCTAAGAAGCGCTATGAAAGGATAGGTTTTAGCGGACTTCTTATCAGAGGCACCGGTGGGAACACCCATCTAGGAATTCTTTTGATTGCCGGCCAAGTTGCCGAACAAAAATGATATGGAAAGATGGACCCTCTTTACCGATGGGGCATCAAACAGTAAAGAACACGGAGCTGGTTTAGTCCTTATCAATCCCAGTGTTGTAGAATTCACGTACGCCCTCCGGTTGAACTTTTTCAGCACGAATAATGAGGCAGAATACGAGGCCCTGCTCGCAGCGCTTCGCATGGCAAGAAAGATGAAGGTTTGAAACATAGACGTAAAGGTGGACTCGAAGCTGGTAGTGAGTCAGATCAACGGAAGCTACATGGCAAGCAGCACCAGCATGATCAAATATCTGGCCACAACAAACGAATGTATAACCGAATTTGAAACTTTCGCCATCCAAAACATACCCAGAAACTCAAACCAAAAGGCTGACATTTTGAGCAAGCTGGCCACCTATGCATTTTATCACCTCATAAAGAAAGTCTTGGTAGAGGGGCTGGCAGAACGATCGACTGACCAAAAGGAAGTAGAGGCGATCGTGGAAGAAGAAGACAATTGGATGTCGCCTATCATACGTTGTCTGGCTAACGGCGTGTGGCCGATAGACAAAGACGAAAGAAGAGCACTTAGAATGAAAATCAATCAGTACGTCCTTGAAGAGGGCGTGCTCTTCAAAAAAAGGGTATTTGGTGCCCATGTTAAGATGCGTGGGTCCTTTAAAGGCCAACTACGTCATCAGGGAGATCCACATGGGATCATGCGAAATGCACATCGGAGCAAGATCCGTGGTTGCAAAATCCATAAGGCAGGGATATTATTGGCCAACTATGCACAGGCATGTTAGAAATGTGACGCAAAAGTGCGACTCGTGTCAAGTACATGCTCCAGTGCCGAGGCGTCCCAAAACGTTAATGACTTCAATCATGGCTCCATGGCCACTTTACCAATGGGGAATAGACATCCTCGGGCCCCTACCCGAAGCCTCGGGAAAGTTAAAGTTCGTCATCGTAGCCATCGATTACTTTACAAAATGGATCGAAGCAAAACCGTTGGTCAGGATTACCGGAAATGACGTAAAAAAGTTTATGCATGAGAACATTGTGTGTCGGTTTGGGCTTCCTCGGATAATAGTCACGGATAATGGAACCCAGTTTGTCAATGATCCGTTCAAAGGCTGGTGCGAGAGTCTAAACATTAAGCAAATGAACACGGCGGTGGCCCACCCTCAGGCAAACGGTTTGGTAGAGAGGGCTAACAAGAGTTTGATAAAAGGAATCAAGGCCAAGTTAGGAAGAGAGAGGGCAGGATGGGTCGATGAGCTACCCAATGTACTTTGGGCCCATCGTACTTCCCTAAAACAAAGCAACGGCGAAACGCCCTTCAGCCTCACATACGGAAGTGAAGCCGTGATACCAGCGAAAATAGGAATGCCCACTCACCGAACCATGATGATTAAGGAAGATGAGAACGAAGTCGTGTTGCGTCTAACATGGATCTCCTTCAGGAAAGAAGAGAAGCAACAACAATAAGAGAAGCCAAGTATAAGACCAAAATGGAACAGTATTATAATCAAAAGGTGAGACTGATGTCATTCAAGTCGGACGAGTATGTATTCTGAAGGAATGAAGCCAGCAGAGTGGAGGACCAAGGAAAGTTGGGTTCGAAGTGGGAAGGACCCTATAGGGTGACGGAAGCATACCAGAATGGCTCCTATAAGTTGCAAACAATGAAAGGAAAGGAAGTGCCTCGGACTTGGCACACCATCAACCTTAGGAAGTGATACGTATAGAAGTTATTGTGTTTAGAGTTTTGATGACTTAACGAATGATTAATTTAATGACGGTTGTTATTTTTAATGAAGATTCCCTTCCAAGTTAGGGAGAGGAATAATTTTCCTAAAAACGTAAAAAGAAGATATAATGAATTTGTGGTTCCGGTAGGGATTAGCTACCCCGAACCGACTCAAGTAACCAATGTCTACGCTACTTTTATCCCGGCAAGTATTTTATACTCCGGATGAGTCGAAGAGCCAATGGCCAAGTGACGCACATTACCCGAAACGCAAGACGTTCCGGATGAGTCCAAGAGCCAATGGCCAAGTGACGTACATTACCCGGAACGCAAGACGTTCTGGGTGAGTCCAAGAGCCAATGTCCAAGTGACGCACATTACCCAGAACGTAAGACGTTTCGGATGAGTCCAAGAGCCAATGACCAAATGCGCACACTATTCGGAAAGCAAGACGTTCCAGATGAGTCCAAGAGCCAAAGGCCAAGTGAAGCACATTATCCGAAGCAAAATAAAAAATATACATGTGCATAATTGGCAAGGATACAAAGAAAAACAAACTAGCCACCAAATCCATTAACATCGACCAAAACAAGTTACAAAAAGGAGGCAGGTATGCGATGAGCTTCCGTATAAGTCACGGACTTCGTAGAACTAGTTTTAACTAACATGTACATTACAAACCACAAAAGACGAAGGTAAGCCCCCGACAAACTACTACGCACCCGCAGCATTACCACTCAGGGTAGGCCCGGTACCTTCCGACCACATATTCTGCAGATCCCCCAAAAGAAGCTGGAAGGACTCAACCAACTTCTCCACATATGGGTAACTCTTGTTGAAAAGGGAATTAAACTCAGACATAAAGGTGTCCTTGCATGTTGGGTCATAGTCAACGACGGTGGCCAGGAATGTCTCAGCCTCTTCCTCAGAACAAGTCGCCTTCACACCCTCCGACCATCCAGCGGCAATAGCTAGATTAAAAATATCGGTCAAACTTTTCTTGTACTCGCCGCTGGATAGAAGCCTCTAAAAGACAGTAGGAAGTAGCTAACGAACATAATTATGCCTCACAATCTCTGCTTGGCTTAAGTCCACGGTCAAGCGCTCCAGATCACCTTTTAGTGTGTTAACAACACTTTCTACTTAGGTCAAGGAGGATGTTTTGGAAGCAAGATCCGCTTCCAACTGCTTGATGCACTCTTCTCTCTCTCGGTCCTTATCTAGAAGGTCATCCCTTGCCTTCTCCACCGCAACAAGTTTTTCAGTAAGATCTGCCTCCTTCCCGACACAACCCAGTTGCACTTGCTGAAGCGCCTTGTGATCTTCAGATAACTAGTTTCGGCTTCGAATAATGTCCAACAGCTGATTCTGTGTCTCGGTCAACCTGTCGGAAACACCTTAACAAGACCAATGGGACTCATACAGCTCTTCATAATCCTCATTCAATGCTTCGTATCGCTGCAAGATGTCGATCTGAGCCAAGGCTCCGTGACCGAGTTCGAACCACGAGCATTGAAGAGCCTGGTAATCACTCAATCGGTTCTGTTGGTCTCGGACGGCATGGGTGGCCAAATTAATCATCATGTCCTAGCAAGACTCAACGCCATTCAAGATGGAGTATGTAGTCAAGTTCCAAGCCGGGACAAAGGGCACAGAAAGGCCTATGTCACCCCGTAGGGAGCTACCTGCAACCAAGAATGTTTTTCATAGGTCAGACCCAAGTCAACAATAGGATGTACACAATATGAAGTAACTTAACAAAGGAAGGAACGAACCGATGTCGTCGCCACCAGGATTACGCCTAGGAAAGGCTTGACGATGTGAACCACCAGAAGAAGAGCTTACTCGACCTAAAACAGAAGAAGATTAGACGAACTGAAGTAGTGAAGAGAAGACGGGGGAAAAGTAGTAAGACACTTACCGGTCGAGCCAGAAGCATGCGTGTGAGCCGTCTCATCCCTCGCGTTATATGCATCCTCATCGGAGGGGTTAGAGTGTTGAAAACAGGGGGAGTGTTCGGAAAGAAGAGAGTTGACCTCGGTTGTATCCTCCACATGGTCTAGATGGTGGTCTGCATCTTCCTCCGCTCGATTGACGAGCTTTGAGATAAGGCCATCACCTTCGGTGGTGAGTTCAACTTCGTTTGGGATAATAGTGTTTAGAGGCGAAGCAGAATGATGGGTACCTAAGCCACTACGGGGGGATCCATCTGCTTCGGAATCTGATAGAGCAAAGGACAAAGGCGTTGTCTTCTTCTTTTTTGGTCGTTGAGAAGCTCCTTCGGTGGCAACTCTCTTCCCGACGGCTATATCCTTGGCCGCCTGAGCTTTCCTCTTCGCCGCAAGGACCCTCTTATTTTCATACTCAACGACCTTTTGATGATCAGATATCTCGGGGATTTGAGAGCCGAAAGGCAAATGCGGAGTAGTGTGTTGTGGAATAACTTCGTTAGCCGCGAGAGCCACTCCTTTACCAACGCGAACACCTCCGACCATTGGGAACTTAAGGAATTAAGACATACCGGTAGCAACTGAAAAGGAAAGAACAAGGCAAGTTGGAAGGAAACACAATGGTCGAGTAATATATACGAGTAATAGTAGTACAATAATGTTACCAGTCCTTTCACCATCTTTGAAAACCGGATGGTACCCCACATGCTTCCATATGGTTGTGAGACCAATCGCGTACAACATGGCCAGATGAACAGGAAGAAGGTCGATTACGTTTTCACATAAACGACGAATGTCCTCGGCCCGGATGCCAGTAGGAGAAGGATCGGCCACGCTAGAATCCTGATGCCTCCACGGCATAGCATCTTAAATAGCGCGACGGTCAATAAGGAAAAACCGGTCTTTCCAGTGCTTTAGACTTGTGCAAAACTCGTTGAAAATCTTGCCCTGACCCCTTTTTCCCAAACGACGTTCAAAGGAGAACCAATGACCCTGTTTATTGAGTTTATAGAAGGCACGAAACAGATTGACGGAGGGATTTATTTCTAAACTACGACAGTATGTCTCGAACATGGTCAACCGTTCAAGCCTAACGGAACTAGTTGGGAAATACGTACGCGAAAGTGTTTAATAACGCTGAGAAGAAAGGTAGAAAATGGAACTCTAACACCCGACAACTTTAAGTATAGATCGTATATACCTATTTTATCAGCCAGAAGCCTGTTCATAGTCAGACCGAAAGGAGGAACACAAGGATGAAGGTTTAAGGGAATGGCGTATTCGGCGACAAGGGTTTTAACCTCGTCTGAAGTCAAGACGAAAGTGTAGACGTGCATGTCGAACTTCGAAACGACAACGTCACCAACAGTTTGAGATCCGGAAGACATGTGGTGCAGGGGAAAAGGAAAGGTAAAAAGAGTAAATGATAGAAGGACGAAACGCACCTGAAGGGAGAAGAATTTGGAAGAAATGCCTAGAGAGAGAATTTCAGTAAAAACGTGAAACTGTAAAAAGGCGAGTGAGGTATTTATAGGCGAGTAAAAGGGTAACTGAAGAGTCATGATGTGACTAGGGCTGACGTGGCGAAATCTCCACCGTGAAAAAATAACACCTGGCCACGTGGCGCTACCATGAACATCAAGGCAAAAACATCGCTCGCCCTGACAGAGGCGGTAACCTATGGTCCACTCCCTAAAAGCTTAAGGAGGGCACTGCATAACAAGTTGCAAAGTGTCAGAACAAAGTAAGTATCACGCAATCACCAAACTGCTGATCACATGATACTGGGGGACATGACGATGGAGGTGCTCGAAAAGCCACCGGAGGATATCTCCGGAAGGTGTTCCAGTGAGACTTCCGGAAGTCTCACTGGAACAACGCACAAACTACCAGTTCTACTGAATTCACGAGATTGTGTTCCCAAGATCTCGTCTGACACCTGGCAAGAATACTAGGTATAGCTCAGAACTCCATGCTTTAGGGTACAAGCACAGTGCAAGAACAATGTTCCGATACTGTTCCTCGAACGTGTATAAATACATTTCATTTACACACTTACAAAGGCATCTGACTCCACTATATTTTACATACACTTAACTATCAGAATATCCCATTTCTCATTCTTACGCCGGAGCTTGGTCTTGGGACAACCCCAAGGCGAGGCTAACGCGTCATATATTTCAGGAACTAGAAGGGCTCTAGCTCTATCGGGTCGGGAGCACTCTCGGAGGTGTGAAGATTTACCTCAACAGTAAGCATGCATATGTTTTTCGATGTTGTTCCTATCAATTTAATTTAGTTGTCTAACTTTAGTTTTTGTTTATTGGTGTTAGTTGTTAGTGCATAGCCTGAAGCTAGACACACAAGTCTTGAGGTTCATTTGTTTTTATTACTTTGCGGACGTTTACTATCCGGTTTAAGCAATAAATTGGGTTAAGTTCGATAAAGATATGCTTAAACAAGTAACCTAAACATTACGTTATTCTTTTATGACTCCTTTAATTTTATCTACTGCAAAGTGTGTGCATTCTGCTATAATTATTGTATATTCAGTTTTAAAACATAGTTTGCAATTTTACTTAGCTATTGAGAAAATCGGTCATCGGCCGGGGAGAGACCTAGTTTGTTGTGTGTGAAAAAGAGTTAGTGACATATTTGTTAGTGTTTGTTTTTGTGGTAAAATGGTGTGAAAAAAAGATGGTGTATTGATGGAAGGTGAGGATGAGAGGTGAGCAATGGGTGGTTGTTAAAGAAAGAAGATGCAATGATGCAATGTATAAAAAGAACAATTATTGTTTAGAGCTGAGTTTTTGTTAAGTGTGAATGATTTGAGTTGGAATATTAGGGTTAGGGTATTTATTTTTGTAGAGATTTGAGGGTATGAGATTTTGTTTAAGTTGAAAATAGTTATTGATCGGTTATTGTTTGGAGGGTGTTTGGCCAGCGATTAAGGAGCATCGATTAAGGAGTAAAGGTGAGGGGTTAGGAGGCGACGGTGAGGTGCGACTGTGGTGGTCTGCCGGAGGTGGTGGTGGCCAACCGGAGATGGTGGTGGCCTACCGGAGATGGTGGTGACTGCCGGTTTAGTGAGTAAATGAAGAGTGTGAAAGAAAAATGAAGAACATATATGTTTATATTTAAAAAAAGTGTTAGTGATTATATAAAATAAAAAGAAAAAATGTGAGTTTTTGTTTAATAGAAAGAAAGAAGTTTATTTTATTTTTAATTTAGTAAAAAGAAAATGTGAGATTGTGAACCTATTTGAGTTTTTTTTAATATAATATAATAAAAAGACAAAAAAACCTTCTATTTAACAGTCAAACAAGTCAAATTGACGGGGTTAATGGAAACGGACTGAAAGCGGAATGAAATTATGTGTTTTAGATTAAAACAAAAACATTTTGAATTTTGGATCAAAATTGAAAAACGCACCAAACCACAAGGACCAAAAATGCTAGAACCACAAAAAGTTTACAAATATTTTTTCACAAAATGATGTGTCATGCAATAATTGAATTCAAGTTTTTTATCTCTCATCTTTTAATTGGTCAATAATGTACAAATAATCATGCCGCATCATTTTGTGAACTTTTTTAGAGAAATGCTAGGTCCACAAAGAGTTTACAAAAAAATTTCCACAAAATGATATGACATGATGATTTATACATCATTGACCGATTAAAAGACGAGCGATAATAAACATGAATTCAATTGTTGCATGCCAATTTTTTTTTTAAATACTTTGTGTCGCAGCATTTCTCTTTTTTTTTTAAATTATGATTATCTAACAATATTCTATGGTGCAAACATTTGACCACTGTTCATCTACAGTGTCAAGTTTGACTTGGGCTCTACTTTGGCCCGGCCCAAGTCTTTTTTTTTTTTGCCCGGCCCAAGTTTTTTTTTTTAAGTTTAGTCCAACATTTAGCCCAACTTTTTTTTTGGGCTCTACTTTGGCCCGGCCCAAGTAGTTTTTTTTTTAAAGTTTAGTCCAACATCTAGCCCAACTTTTTTTCCCCTTTTTCCGCATGGTTACTTTTCATCGGCCCAAAAAAAAAACTTTATAATCCCTCCCACCCCCACTTCTTTCGCTAAAAATAAGAAGGAAAAAAAAATTTACGAGACGTGCTTTTATTTTTAACTATTTACAACTTCCTATCGGCCTGGGTCAAAAAAAAAATTATCATTTATTAAAAAAAAAACCCTATTAACTACAATGGCGTGATGTTATGAGACCGAAAAAATAAATCCGCACAAAATACAATAAGAAAGAAAAAATGCGCCGCAGTAACGCGCGATTATCATTTAATATGAGAAAAAAAAAACTATTAAAAATGAGACCGAAAAAATAAACCCAAACATAAAAAAATAATTAAGTACACATTTATTTTGTTGAAATATTTGTGGCATTCCGTTTTTGCGACGTTTGCAAAACAATTGACATTTGACGATCATCGGGATCCAACAACTTTGGACAACTAGCCCCCGCCGCAACGCGCGGGTAATATTCCAACTCGTTATTAATAAGCAAGGATAATATGGTAACCGCGATCAAACATCCCTACCTATATGTAGCCGGCTTATGGCTTATTTGGTTTTGGGCTTATGTTTCATAAGCAGACTTTTTGTGGCTTATTTTCAAACGTTTCGGCTTATATAAGTTTATTATGACATAATGAACTTATATAAGCCGAAAAGTTTGAAAATAAACCACAAAAAGTGAGGTTATGAAACATAAGCCCAAACTCAAATAAGCCATAAGCCGGCTATATAAGCCGAAACAAACACCCCCGTAGTAGTGAACAATTAAATTTTGACATCTCAAAAACGGAAACACTAACAATTATATAATACTTGATACTAACAATTAATTTAGGACAGAGGGAAAATGACAAAACGAAACAAGTGATTAACAAAAGAAGATGTACCTTGCGTTTGAGATTGTAACGGTGCCATTCAGACTTGTAATGATTCTTTTGATCATTTTCATTACTGAATTCTGTATTGCACGCGTTACAAGAGGCTAACGAAGAAGTCATACTACAGTACTTTCTTACTTTAGTTTTTAGAAATGAGAGGTTGGTAAATAAAAGAAGGTGGGGGGTTTAAATGAAAGGCGTAAGGGAGGTCGGTGGGCGGTCGTGGGAGTCGGCTAAGGCAGAGACGATGATGTCTGTCTGACCTAATCGCCTGCGTCATTCAAATTCAAATCCCAAATATACCAGGAATAGACAGAAGCGGACCTGTACATGGACTGACCATTGTCTTCGTTCAATATTTTATACAAAATTGATCGGTCCGGTCCGGTCCGGTTAGGGACGGATGTAGAGTATGAAAATGGGGGCAAGTGCCCCATGCTCGTCAAAAAATTTAAGAATTTACTGTAATTTTTTTAAAATTTTGACCTTTTTTCGACAGTGCCCCCGCTCAAATCTCAAATTACCCCCACTCACATACTAAAACATAACATTTAACACTTTAAAACCTTATAAATCATTCATCTTTAAGTAATAATACTCGATTTATCATTTCGATCACAGTTTTTCTTCCACATTATGTTGTTATTGTCAACAACAAAAAATTGCCCCCCACATGCCATTTTTCTGGTTCCGTCACTGGGTCCGGTCCCATTTTCATACCATAATCAGCTTTATCTAAACAACCGCCTTCTGCCGCGGGACGTGAGGTTTTATGTGAATTTTTTCCGTTATGGAAATAATCTCTAAATTTGATTTACGAATTGTCTATAAAATTTATAGGTAAATTACACAGTTCCTACGTTTAACTTTGGGGGTTATTACAAGCCTTCATTTCACAAAGAATCTTACACTGTGTTATTTAGTTTTGTCATTAAAGAAAATTAAAGTAAATACTACTTTTTTTCTAAAAATAAAGTAAAACACTTTACTTTAATAATTAACATAATAACAATAACTTTTCTTCCATTTCTTTTTCTTTTTTTCTTTGAGTACTACTCGAAAAAACAAGATTTTTCTCTCTCCTCTAACTAACCGCCCAACCAAATCCACCATTAAATAACCTTGAAAAACCTTCGTTTCCTTATTATTTTCTTTTGTATTCTTCTCATACGTTACACCACTCATCATTCCGCATCTGTTGGTACCATTTTTAGCGTAATTCCTAATTTTCGAATTTTGGCGCTAAGATTCCTAATTCAAAATTAGGGTTTATGCAGTGATCATTGTTATAATTATGGTTAATTGAATGTTTTCTAGTGTATTTTTTAACTGTTTGATTACATTTCATAATGTCATCCAGTAGACCTATTGAAAAACGTCAAATTAGGGTTCCTAATAAATTCGTTGATTCTGACTTTGGAACTAAGACTCAAAAAAATAGGAAAATCAATAAAAATAAAAACATGAGCAATGTTAACGTGAGTGGTGGTGAATCTGGTGAGGAAAGAAAGGATAATTTGGAGGTAAGGGAGGACTCCCAAACAGAGGAACTGGTGGATAGGGAATGTGTTGTTGAGAACAAAGATGAAATTGTGAATGAGCAGGAAGAGGAGGGTGAAGTTAGTCCTCATGCTGATGCAGGTTGTAAGGTTAGTAATGGTGAAGCTGTTACTAATGAATCTCCTAAGCATAATTTGGAAAACAAGGATACTAAAAGTTCATATGTTCATATTGCTAAAAGTAATCTGATTAGCTGACTCAAATTCCTACTGAAATTGGTGGTGATGGCAGCGAGTTTGTTATTTTTGATGAAGAGATTGTTAATGCATGGAGTAAGAAGTGTGAGTTTACTGTGTGTGGTTTCTTTGTGGGGTATAAGATGTCAATGCAGGAATTGAATTACAATTTATATAGGATGTGGGGGAAATATGGTTTGAGGAACATTATTCCTAATGATAATGATGTATTCCTCTTCAAATTTAGGAATGAAATTGGGGTCCAGTCAGTAATTCAGAATGGTCTTTGGATGGTCAATGGTAAACCAATGTTTGTGCAAAAGTGGGACCCCTTTGTGTGTCTTGATAGGAGTGAACCTAACAAGCTTCCAATGTGGGTGAGACTTAAGAACTTGCCCCTTGAAGCCTGGAGTAATAAGGGAATTAGTGCTATAGCTAGTAGGCTTGGGACTCCTATTATCATGGACAATGTCACTACTAATATATGCAAAATGAGTACTGGTGGACTGGGTTTTGCTAGAGTGTTAATAGAAGTTGAAGCTGAGAAAGGGCTACCAAGCAGTATTGATATAGTGTATAAGGATGGGAAGAATGTTGTGATTGGTAAGAAAAGTGTCCAGGTTCAATATGACTGGGTTCCACCTATGTGTTCATTATGTCATGCGTTTGGCCATAATGATAAAATGTGTGGGGCTAGGCCAAGAACTGATGAGGAAAAGAAGGAAATGGAGAACACAAAGTGTAGTAGTAGTTTTAATAAAGAAGAATTTGTTCAAGTGAAGAGTAAGAAGAAAACTGGAAATACTGGTAGAAAGAATGGGAAGAATGATATGGAGAGAGGTGGTAATAATGGAAATAATGTAGTGTACAGGCCAAAAGAAGTTGCAAAAAAGAATGAAACTAATGAGGACAGGAGTAATAAGAAGGATCCTGCACCTAATGAAAGTATTGCAGAAAAGGGCAGTCCTAGTAATAGGAATAATAATGGTTGGATGGTACAGCAAGACATCATAGACAATATTAGAAAAAGTGCAAACAAGTATTCAATTTTGCAAGATGACAATGATGACAGTGAAGACATGGAGAAGGATGTGCAGGATGAAGATAGTGGTGTGTATGAAGAGGAATCTGGCTCTATTAGCAAGATGGCTCAGGATGAATTACATTGCAGTTATGCAAATGTTTTGAATGGATCTGCTGATAGGGGAAAAGGGCATAAGTATTAACCAATATGGACCTGAAAATTGCTTCCTGTAATATAAGAGGCTTATGGAAAGTGACAAAACAAAATGCAGTCAAGAATTTAATAGTGAATGAAAAACTTAGTGTTTGTGGTATTCTTGAAACAAGGCTTAAGGGTGATAAAGTTAGAATTGCAGGAGATAAAGTGTTTGGGAGATGGAACTGGTGTCATAATGCTCATGTATGTAAAAGGGGGTGTAGAATTATGGTTGGATGGGATAGTGATGTGATCAAGTGTGTGGTGATCCATGCTACTAACCAATTTATTCTCTGTATGATGGATATTATTAGTACTAAGGAGAAGATGTATTGTTGTTTTATCCATGTTGAAACTGATGGAAGACTAAGAAGAAGGCTATGGAGTGACTTGATTCATTTCAGTACCATGTATAATATGACTCCTATGGTGATGTTGGGAAACCTTAATGTGAGTCTGAACTTAGAAGACCATTCTGATGGCATCTCAAGTAGAACTAAGGATATGGAAGAATTTTAGGATTGTGTTAATGCCTTGAATGTGGAGGATGTATGCTGCTCTGGGCTTCATTATACTTGGACTAAAAGCCTTCTTAATCCAGCTTCTAGTGTTCTTAAGAAGATTAACAGAGTTATGGGTACAGAGGAATTCATGGAAATGCATAACAAAGCTCATGTAGTTTTCTTGCCTTATGGTATCTCTGATCACTCCCTTGTTGTTCTAACTTGTTCTCATTTTACCAGGACTAAGCCCAAGTCATTCAGATTTGCCAATTATACTGCTGATAAAGAGGAGTTTGGTCAGCTGATAAAAGATAATTGGAACATTGATGTTAATGGTTTTGATATGTTTAAGTTGGTTAAAAAGCTAAAGGCTATTAAGCCTTTTTTGAACAAACTGGATTGGTAAAATGGTAATTTGTTTGAAAAGGTCAAAAGTTTGAAGAGGAGTCTTGATGAAGTTCAAACAAGTATTGATAAGGATCTGCATAATGTTCAGTTAAGGGAAAAAGGGATTAGTATGCTTAAAGAATACAATGTTGCCCTGGAGGATGAGGAAAAACTGCTATATCAGAAGGCTAAGGTGGATTGGCTTAATGAGGGTGACAAAAATTCAGCTTATTTCCATAAGATTCTGAAGGGTAGAAAGAACAGAAGCAGGGTTGAAGTTATTTGTGGTGAAGACAATACTAGTTACTCAGGTAATGATGTCCCTGCCCAATTTGTTAGACACTTTAAGAACTTCTTAGGTGTTCAACAGAATAAAGAGTGTTTGGCTATTGATCCTAGTCTGTGTCTCAATAAGGTTAAAGACCAGGAAGTTTTAGAAATGATCAAAGAAGTCACAAATGATGAGATTAAAGCTGCAATCTT
Source organism: Tanacetum coccineum (assembly GCA_026074375.1). Taxonomy (NCBI): domain Eukaryota; kingdom Viridiplantae; phylum Streptophyta; class Magnoliopsida; order Asterales; family Asteraceae; genus Tanacetum; species Tanacetum coccineum. The sequence continues at coordinate 62,902 of BQNB010013849.1, forward strand.
TGATATTGAAGATAATAAGGCCCCTGGTTCAGATGGCTTTACAGCAAAGTTTTTTAAGAAAGCATGGCATGTTGTAGGTTCTGATGTTTGTAAGGCTGTCAAAGAATTCTTTGCTAAAGGGAAATTGCTTGGTGAATTGAATGCCACTTTGATTACTTTGGTGCCCAAAATTAGTACTCCTAATAAAGTCTCATATTTCAGGCCAATTGCTTGTTGCAATGTCCTATATAAGAGTATCAGTAAAATCATTACAAACGGGATCAAAAATGCTTTGGACTCTATTGTTCATAAGAATCAGAGTGCCTTTATCCCCAACAGACAGATCACTGATAACATACTTCTTACTCAAGAACTGCTCAAAGGATATGACTGTAAAAAAGGGCCTAAAAGGTTTTCTATGAAAATAGACATTCAAAAAGCATATGACATTGTGGATTGGGGATTTCTTGAAGACACTCTTAGGCTATTTGGATTTCATCCCAGAATGGTGACATGGATTATGGCTTGTGTTTCTACACCATCCTACACAATCTGCATTAATGGTGAAAGGCATGGCTTCTTTAAGGGGGGAGAGGACTGAGGCAAGGTGACCCTATGTCTCCCTACCTCTTTACTCTTGTTATGGAAGTTTTCAACCTGATTCTACAGCAAAAGATAAGAGGATGGCTGTTTCAAATATCATTTTGGTTGTAAGAGGCTCAAAATTACCCATCTGTCCTTTGTTGGTGACCTTTTGGTCCTATGTAATGGAGATGTTAACTATGTCAAGGTAATTAAGAAGGCTTTGGATTCATTTAGTAAAGTTTCTGGTTTACATCTAAATTTGGGTAAAAGTATAATTTTTTGTGGTAGCATGGATAAGGGTGATATTGAGAGGATTTTACACATTCTCCCATTCAAACAAGGGAAGCTTCCTGTGAGATATTTAGGTGTACCCCTTGTTTCAAAGAAAATTGGAGTCAAAGATTGCAAATGCCTTCTTGACAAAATAAAAGACAGAATCAGTTGCTGGAAAAACAATAGCCTTTCATATGCTAGGAGGACTCAACTTATAGCATATGTATTGGCCTCTATTCAGGTTTACTAGGCTTCTGTGTTTAGGTTGCCTAAAATGGTTATCAAAGACATGGAGAAGTTGTTTAAAGGCTTCTTATGGAATAGAGGTGAGCGTCAAAGAGGAAAAGCCAGGGTGTCTTGGAAAGAAGTTTGCCAGCCTAAACAAGATGGTGGCCTGGGGCATAAACAATTTGGCTTCTCAAGACATTCCAAGATAAGGAGAGAAGTTATAAATGCCTTATTACTGTTATTAAAGATAGTATTAAAAGCATATTGTTGTCTTTGAGAGTCAAAAGTTCAAGTGCAGTCAATCAAGTTGAAGATGTATGGGGAATTCAACTGATGAAAAAGTAATATTTGTGCAAGTGTTATGTAGTGTGGGGAAGAATATGGTTCTAAGCCCTGCTGAATTTGTCACGTCCCTAAGGAATAGATCATACACTACAATTAAAGGAGTGTTTGGGTATAGTATGACATGACTCTCAGTGTTATTACTACTCTGAAGTTCAGGCTGTTTCTCTTGTATATGTCTGGACTACACATCAGTAAAGTGATCTTGTCAGTCCACTTCATCAGATGTCCTTGTATCTTGAATTTATCTCTTTTTGAGAAGAGGCGTTGGAATAGTATTAAATGGTCTGGCCTTGGGAGGAGACTGTTTGGCTATGTCCTGGACTTCTTACCTCAGGAAGTTATAAGTTCATAAGGTAGGTTTCCTGTTGTGTTGGGTTAGTGGACTTGGTGTGGTGGTGCTTTTGTTTGGTTGAGAGAACCATATAGCTGGGGCTTCTTGGTCCAAGCATTGCACTACTAGGAGGTTAGGTTGGGTTACTTCTTGGAGGGTGTGTGTTCCCTGGTAATGATGCCTGGTCCTCTTTGCTTGATCTTTTATATAGTGAGGATGTAGCTGCTGTATATAAGCTTAAGTTAATGGCTAGGAAATGTAGTTATTCAGGTATAGCCCCTCTAGGGAGTGTCAGGGTGCTATAACCCGCATGATGATGCCTGGTTAAGCTCTGCTATGGATCATTATGGGTGAGGGTTGAATGATTTATGGTTTGAGGTTAACTAGGAAATGTAGTCATGAGGTTATGGTGGGTATTTAAGGTGAACTTGGTTTTTACTCTGGTTTGGATTGCTTCAGAGAAGTTGATTGTGTCCGAGGTACTTAATAGTGGTGCCTAAGATATGTGGATGTTTTCTGATAGGCTTAAATAGTCATGAATTCTTTCTTAGTTTCTTGTTTTGTATAATGATTTTGGGACTGTCAAAATCATTTTGAGTTTATTTGTAAATGTTTGGTATCTTAATATAAGTTCACATTTTTACCAAAAAAAACTTTTACCGGAAAACACAGTGTAAATCTAATGACGGTCTCTTAACTGCAAGTAACAGAAAGGAAGTTTTTTGCAAGTTTAAGAACTTATTTTACCACACGTAACACAAAAAGATATTTTATAATTTTTTGTTTCATAAACGATCCTTGGATCCAAGGACTGTTTATATGAGCAAAGTTCAATATAGACCCATAATTTAGTAAAAATCCAATGAACCAATCACAATCTTCTATTTTTCATCAAATTAAATAAAATCCACTTTCCACCTTTTTAAAAAAAAAATATCTCACAAACCGTTAATCGTTACGCAAAACGAAACATACCACCGCGACGAGAATTAAATCATCTTTTTATAGAGGGACACTTTGATATACTTTCGACGAACTTTTTTTTTCAGTCACGTACGTCTGAAAAAATTACATGTGATTCTGGAAAATCACATGTGATTCTGATACAAATCATATGTGATTTTTTCATACGTGACTGAAAAAAAAATAAAAAAAAAAGTTCGTTGAAAGTATATTAAAGTGCCCCTCTATAGAAAGATGATTTAATTCTCATTGCGATGATGTATTTTTTGTCGTTTGACGATTTACCGTTTGCAAGATATTTTATTTTTTAAAAAAGTGGAAAATGGGTTTTTTTTAATTTAATAAAAAAATGAGTTGTTATAATTGGTCCATCGAGTCTTTGATAAATGTTGATCTCATCTCATCGAGTAAACGGTGCGGGCCTTGTTTAATTGTTCAGGAACTGTGTTTGGAAATCACCGAAATCATCTTTGTCATATTTGGGGGTGAATAATAATTTATTTAAGTTCATTTGGATACCAAACATTTTGTGGATACCAGGGGACTCATCCCCACCCTCCAACTTCATCTCATCCAATGGATGAGATTAAATTGCATATTTGCACTAGAAGGGTATTTTTGTACAATATATATATTTATTTTTTGACAAACACCTCATAATACACACACATAGTGTGTGTTTTCCATCATATCATTCTTTTTCTCTCTCTAGAATGATTAAATACACAACAACAGAAATAACACATCAATCGATCTACAATCGATCATCAATCGATCAACAATCGATCATCAATCGATCAACAATCGATCATCTCGTTCTCCGGTTCATTAACATCAGGTTAAACATCAGATCTGTTGTTATGTTATTATTTTTTAGCTTATTTGATGTGAATAAGCTTATAAATTATCATCATCTGAATTTACAAGCTTACAAATCAGCTTATTTGACGAATTATATGAATTTAGTGTGCTGAATTATAAGCTAACATATTAGGTGATTGATGTCTTAATTTATAAGCTTATAAATCAGCTTATTTGACGAATTATATGAATTTTATTGTGTTGAATTATAAGCTAACTTATTAGATGATTGATGTGAATAAGCTTATGAATTATCATTATCTGAATTTATTGTATTGAATTATAAGCTAGCTTATTAGCTTATTTTGATGAATTATCATGTTTTTGGATTCTATTCAATCAAGTGAGCAAAGTAGTGTTTCACAAAATTTTCTAGAATAGTTCATTTGTTAGTGTTAATAAGCATTAATAAGTTAATTTGGTGTTTGATTGAATTAAGTTGCTGATATAAGCTGGTTTTTAACTTATCAGGTGGCAATAATCAGTTTCTAAGCTGATATGAAATATATCATATATGATTTTAGCTTGGGTTAATGTGTTTATAATTGAGGTTATTTTGTTTGATATATCATATGTGATATCAAATGAGCAAAGTAGTGTTTCGCAAAAATTTCTAGAATAGTTCATTTGTTAGTGTTAATAAGCATTAATAAGTTAATTTTGTGTTTGATTGAATTAAGTTGCAGATATAAGCTAATATAAGCTGATTTTTAACTTATCAGGTGGCAATAATTAGTTTTTAAGATCGACTTTTAAAAGTTGATGACCTAAAGGGACATATAAAAAGACGCCTAACACACATAATGGTTATTTAGTGGAGCTTTTAAAAAAAATCAGCCATGTAAAATGACCAATTTTAACCCTTTCTTCGAAATTTGAAAAAAAGTAAGGGTAAAAACATCCACACATTACACACAATAGATCGACATTTGACAGTTTGACTGACACATAATTAGGAATAAAACAAATATGGCTACACACAAAGACAAAAAGTGTCCACGTAGATGAACTTTTTAAAGTCATTAACCCTTATTAATTATGGACCTCCCTCAGTCAATTCCTCACCTCGAACAGCTCGTCCCTTATGTGAGCTATATGAGACTGAAGCCAATTCTTTCGATTAGATTTACCTGAAAAGACGAAAAAGCCCGTTCCCATCTAACTCTCTTAGTCCACTAAAATTTTGGACTGTGTCATGTTCATTTAAACTTTATAATTTTATTAATTAAATAAATATAAGTTCTTTTCCTAAAATCTAGACCAGGTCAAATTATTATTCACCCCCAAATATGACAAAGATGATTTCGGTGATTTCCAAACATAGTTCTGAAGCATAAAAGAAGGCCCGCACCGTTTACTCCTGATTATATACACAGGAGACAGAGATCAACGTTTATCAAAGACTCAATGGACCAATCATAACAACCTATTTTTTTATTAAATTAAAAAAAACTCACTTTCCACCTTTTTTTAAAATAAAATATCTTGCAAACGGTAAATCGTTAAACGACAAAAAATACACCATCGCGACGTGAATTAAATCATCTTTTATAGAGGGGCACTTTGATATACTTTCGACGAACCTTTTTTTTTATCATTGTATGTAATTTGTGACCATTTTACCTTTACTTTTTTTAAATTTCGAAGGGTAAAATGATCATTTTACATGACAGATTAGCCACAAAATACACACAATGAGTATGTAAAAAAGAAAACATCACCCCTTTTGTTGTCGTGTGCAGATCTGGGTGTGGTGGGATGGTGTGGTTCATGATGACTCTTGGGTTTGGTGACTTGGCACATGTGGTCCCTGACACACTCTCAATCCCATAAAAAATATGTGTCATTCGGATCCCAGAAACTAAATTATTTATTAATCCACTTTTTTATTTAGGTCTTTAATACACCTTAAAAAATATTAGACAAATACTCAACTTACAACTTGGTCTTAAAATCAATATTGGTCTTTTGTATCAGTAAAAACAAGCTTCAATAAAAGAGTGGTGTAAAGATGATATAAAACGCTCTAATGATACTTGCTTTTCTATCAAAGCTCGGTTGTCTGATCTTGACAAGTTATTCGATAATGGGCTTAGCAACGAGGAGTTAGTCACTGAAAGGATTTCTCTCTTAAAGGAGCTTCATAATTTTAACAAAAGTCACTCTTTAGACTTAGCTCAGAAAGCAAAGGTGAGATGGGCCATTGAAGGCGATGAAAATTCCAAATATTTTCATGGGATAATTAATAAGAAAAGATCGCAACTTGCTATTCGTGGTGTTCTCATAGATGGAGATTGGATTGACGAACCTTGCAAGGTTAAAAACGAATTTCTCATGCACTTTGCCAATCGATTTGAGAGTCCTTCTGGTCCTTGTATTGATATTGATTGTCATTTGTTCAAAAAGCTTTCTTCTGAGCAGGTGGATGACTTAGAGTGTGATGTTACGTTTGATGAGATCAAGAAAGCGGTTTGGGATTGCGGAACCAATAAATCGCCAGGTCCGGACGGTTTCTCATTTGATTTTATTCGTACTTTTTGGGATATTCTTAAGCATGATTTTGTTAATGCGATCCGTGAGTTTTTCATCTCAAGTAAGTTCCCTCCTGGATGTAATTCATCCTTCATTGCTCTAATCCCTAAGAAACATGATGCGAAGTTTGTTAAAGATTACAGGCCAATTAGTCTCATTGGGTGTTTTTACAAGATCGTTTCTAAGATTTTGGCTAATCGTCTTAAGATGGTAATATCTGAGCTTATTAGTGATGTTCAATCTGCTTTTGTATCCAACCGTCAAATTCTTGACGGTCCTTTCATCTTAAATGAGCTTATTTCTTGGTGCAAAGCTCATAAATCGAAAGCCATGATTTTTAAAGTGGATTTTGAAAAGGCTTTTGATTCTGTGAGATGGGACTTCTTAGATATTATTTTAAGAAACTTTGGGTTTGGCATTAAATGGAGAGGATGGATTCAAGGATGTCTTTCGTCGGCTATGGGATCTATTCTTGTTAATGGTAGTCCGACCGCTGAATTTAAGTTCCACAAGGGTTTGAAGCAAGGAGACCCCTTATCTCCTTATTTGTTCATCTTAGTTATGGAAAGTTTGCATCTTTCTTTCAATAATATCATAAATGCTGATCTTTTTAAGGGTATCCGATTTGATGATTCGTTGACGTTATCTCATCTTTTCTATGCTGATGACGCAGTCTTCATTGGCAAATGGGATAGAGCAAACATCCTTACCATAGTTCGTATGCTCAAATGCTTCTTTTTGGCTTCGGGTCTTCAAATCAATATTCTTAAGAGTAAACTCATGGGCATTGGAGTCTCTAATGAGGAAGTTCTTGCGGCAGCTAACATTATTGGGTGTTCTACTTTTTCCACTCCGTTCTCTTATCTTGGTGTCAAGGTTGGGATGTCTCCTTCTAGGAGAAAGGCTTGGGATGAGATAATTGGTAAGGTTTCTAACAGATTATCAAAATGGAAAATTAAGACTCTTTCCGTTGGTGGACGTCTTACGTTAATCAAGTCTGTCCTTACGTCCTTGCCTCTTTATCATATGTCGCTTTATAAAGCTCCTTTGGGTGTTCTTCGTGACTTGGAATCCCTTCGCAGAAAATTTTTTAATGGTGCCGATATAAATGAAAAGAGATTCTCTATGATTAGTTGGAACAAAATTTTGGCTTCTAAACAAAAAGGAGGGCTAGGTGTGTCCAGCTTCTTTGCGCTTAATAGATCCTTATTATTTAAGTGGGTTTGGAGATTTCTTTCGCAGGATGCATCCCTTTGGCATCGTCTTATTGCTGTTTTATATGGCAATCGTTCTCCTTTTGTTCACACAGGTTCGGTTTCCAGTTTATCCCCTTGGAATTGTATCTTGAAAGAGCTCAATTCTTTGTCCGCAAAAGGTATTAACCTTCTTGCGCTTTTGAAAAAGAAAGTGGGAAACGGTGCGAACACTCTCTTTTGGGAAGATTGTTGGATTAATGATGTCCCCCTTAGCAGATCTTTTCCTCGTTTATATGCGTTGGAGCTCAAAAAAGGTATTACGGTTGCAGATAAACTCATTGATGCTTCGTTTGTTGCTTCTTTTCGTAGAAACCCCCGTGGAGGGGTGGAAGAAGAGCAGCTTCACCATCTAGTTGAACTTGTTGGGTCTATATCTTTATCTCCTTCCAATGATCGATGGGCATGGCTTCTTGGATCTTCTGGTGAGTTTTCTGTTCACTCGGCTAGAACATTTATTGATGATATTCTTTTACCTTTTGTTGGTGACGTTACTAGATGGGTGAAAGTGGTTCCAATAAAGGTAAATATTTTAGCGTGGAAAGTTTGTTTGGATAAGCTCCCCACGAGACTTAACCTTTCACTTCGTGGGATTGATATTCCTTCTATTATATGCCCAAATTGTGGTTTAGCTGGAGAATCATGCTCGCATCTTTTCTACTCTTGTAATTTAGCTCGGACTTTATGGCGTAAAATTGCTCGATGGTGGGAAATTGATATTCCAGATTTTTCTTGTTACGAAGAATGGATTGCTTGGTTCAAAACTACTCGGTTTTCTAAAGCTCAAAAGGAAATGCTAGAAGGGGTCTTTTATGTTATGTGGTGGATGATTTGGAAATTCCGCAACCAAGTGCTTTTTGGATCTTCTCATCCGCGTATGGAGCTTCTTTTTGATGATATTGTTTCGTACTCTTTTACTTGGTGTTCCAATAGATGTAAAAACAATATTGATTGGATTTCTTGGATGAAATGTCCTAAATCCATATCCTTGTAATTTCTAGCTCCTTGCTAGTTTTTTTAATAATATCAATTTGCCGTTCAAAAAAAAAAAATACTCTTTTCTTAACAATCAAATTAGCCATTCCTTTTATCTTCATCTTTTAATAAAGGGTATTATAGAGTTTACACATTACTAAAATATAAGAATTTTTAGTTTATAGAAAATTAGGAAATTCTTTAACATGTGGTCATGGGCACACGTTCACAAAACCGTTCAAGATTTTAAAAAATGGATAAATCCTTTATACTCCCTCCGTCTCAAAATTATTGTCCCCTGTTGACTTTTTAAGTCTTTTTCTTCAAACTTTGACTTTAAATATTTTTGTTTGTGTTGTATAATACTTAATGAAAAGTATATGAATTGATTGGTTTTTAAATGTATTTTCATAATTATGATTTTCATCAAGTATTATATAACACAAATAAAAATATTTAAGGTCAAAGTTGAAAAAAAAAGACTTAAAAAGTCAATAAGGGACAATAATTTTGAGACGGATGAAGTATATAACTAGACGAGTACTCATGCATAGCAACGAAATTTTATAGCGGAAAATATTAATGAAATTATGATTTCCGTATATAGTTTTCTAAAAAATTTCACTTTACAAAATTTCCATATATAGTTTTCTTTATTTTTACACTTTTAAGAATAAGATGTAAGAGAACTTTTAAGAATAACAGTGGGGCCCACTCAAGGACCCGGTTTACTTTATTTTTTGAGAGAACTTTATCGGTAATGTTTATATAAACTTTAAAGGATCTTTATCCAATATGTAAACCTTTAAGATATAGCATAGAAATAGATATAGATGACTATATAGATAGTAAATCTCAATATTAAATTATAAAAAATCATATAATGATTTTGATAATAAAGGAAGATTTTGGATGAAGTAAAACTAATGCCATTAATATGCAAACATTTGGATGAATTATGATTATCGGTGATCTGGTGTTACATATTGCATACTTTTTCTGCTATATGGCCTATTTCACTTTATGAAATACAATCTTTTACTATTTTAGATCATGCTTTAATTGTTTACTAACTTAAGACCAAATTAACCACGTTATCTAATAACCTTAAACCTAACTGAATGGCTACGACTTACAATGAACAAACATTAACGAAACTCAACATTGGCAGAGAAATAGCCGCTGCATTCCTCCACCAGCAGCTTCGACCACCACGTCACTAACCAACCGTGCGGCATCTGTGACAGTCAAAAAAACACCAAAACTTTATAAAAACCACTATAAGAAAACCTGAAATTAACAAAACCCCCAAATGATAGACAAAACCCTAAATTAAAGAATCAAATTTTGTATAAGAAATTTAGGTAGAACTTTTTTGTGTTTAATTCTTATACTGACTTCCCATCCTCTTACTCATCCTAATCCACCTTCATTATCTTCAGCAGACTCAAACACATTCAATTCAGCTAGAAAATTGTTCATAAGCGGCTTTAAGCATGATAATCCAATCAATTTAAACCCCAAAAAAAAAAATTATTAGATCATAAAAAACATCAATAGAATCAAAACAAAGAAAACAGTAGTACCTTTTGAAAGATTATTAAGAAATAAGGCAATAACCTTCTCGAATCATGACGCATTGATGATCACTTCTTTTCTTGTATAACTTGTGTGTGATACAGGAGATTGGTGAATGGTGGAGAACGTTAGTGATAAATATGGATCGGTAAATATTGGTGAAGGAGGATAGACAATATTGTGGATAGCTGAAGTGTTCAATGTCATGGGCTTGGCTAACACAATTGGGGCTGAATTTTAACATGTTGTTAAAAATGAATAGTAATTTACAGTCTCAAAATGATAATATACAGAGCAGTAGAGCCCGCGCGTTGCACGTAGGCTTACATTTTTTTACGAATCGATGTGACAGGAAACAAAAAAAGTTATATAGGAACTGCACGTTTAATCGTATATATTTTACATGAAGATGACTCATTGTGTATCAACCTAAATAGTCCACTTCCTTCAAGTACCATTGGCTGAATACTTAAAAATACCAAATCAAAATCAATACAAAGGTAGAAAGATATCTAAAATCACAAATTGTACTAAGACTTCCGATCCCATATACGCATAAATGAAGAGCTGATTGAAGGGCTGCATGTGGACATCTATCCTTTGCTATGCCACCAATAAAAACCATTTTAACACCAAATTTTCAAGCAATATATCGTAACTGATAACACTTGGATAGCTTCTTATTGCCTAAAAAATCTAATGTTTGATCCACTGGCCTCTTAATGGAGTATATAACCCAATCATATTATTTATGCTTGACCCATATTAGAAAAGGCAACATCACGCATGAAAGTCATTTCAGAGTCAATCATGGATGTGCTTTTGGCGTTAAAAATCCACATATTAGTCCCAATAATCTTACGTAAATTATGGAGAGGAATCAAATGTAAACAACCTTGAGCTTTGCTGAAACAGCAGACCACTTGTCACTGCTCGTATCATTGATCGTTTTATTTTTTGTCTCCGTGTTAATTATCAGCAATATCTAATTCATTGGTCTGAAAGAAAATAAATGTCATTTGTACCCTACTTTTTCATAAAGAAAAAACAAAAAAAATCAAGATGGAACTTCCGTGTTAAAAAATTGTACCTTGTTGGTTTAGCTGCCGTTTAAGCACTTGGATTGTCTGTCACGTGAGCTACCAAAGAAGATGGGGACATGGTTTCAATCTACTCAAAAAGGATCAGAGCAAATTCTTTCTATTACAATAGTTTCAAGAATTAAAACATACGCATATTACAAAATGACAGGTGTTTATAACAATAAACGTTTTATACACACCTGTTCATTTGTCGCTCATATTGACACTCATAGTTGCAGCAAGCGTTTGCCATAATGTTCCAGCGAACTTTAACGGTGCCTACGCATACACTGAATATTAACAAGCTTACAACTCCGAATTCAATAATGAATCACATATAATTACGAACTAACAACTCTAAATTCCGGTGAGTCGCATAAACCTGAAGAGAAGTGCTAACAGTAGGAAAAAGAGAAATAACATCACCAATGCCTATTCCCCGTTTCAATAATTGTGGACATTGGTAACCTTTGCTTAGCATGGCTTGCCACCTGCAAATCGAGATAGTAGAAATAAAATTAAGCTATCATGCCATTATGATGAGTAGTTTTATAAAAAATAAATAACTAAACTGTTTTTGTTGGGCTCTCCCTTTCATGTTCATTTTTTAAATTTATCAATGACAACAACCAAGCAATGAACGAAGCATTACTAATGCTATACTGATTTTTTCCTAACGTTCAATGTTTAACAAGTGTCCATCCTCCTTCTGCTACTTTTGTTCTTTTCTTTCTTTCATTTCCTGCATCTAAAATATATAGCTTTATAAAGAAAAAGTACTGAAAAGAAGTGTGAAAACACTTATGCCAAAATAAGAGATATTTTTGTTATATTCTAGTAAAAGGTAGAAGCATGACAAATCAGTAAAGATGGATCTATATAATCAGTCAAGAGCATAATTAATATTCTTAAATGATCGTCAAGCATATTTGACACACTACCAAGTATACTTATAAAAAGAAGATTTTCGATGTTGAACAAAAAGTGTTTTTAACCAACTTATCGCCCCCCTTTTGATTGCATACTAAGATTTATAATGTATAAAGGTTTTTTTATCAGTGCACTGTAAGAAAAAGTGGTGCTCACCTTCATGTAAGCAGCGACGGGTCGTCCGTAGATATGTTTGCAATGGAAATCAGCACCAAGGCTCTTAGTGTCCCTGTTGAATTCATCAAACCAAACGGGACATGAACGATGTAAACTATACGTGGATGCCAAAAGCAAAACAATTCTAGTACTAATCGTCGATAGTTAACTACTATTGGTTTAAAAAAAGCAAAGGAATCATGCATATAAATAATCAAAGTTGCTATTGCATGAAGTGTCATGTTAAAAGAAATATATTGAGGAATAGTGAAAGAGATACGTTTTGTGAAAAATGAATGAGGATGTAGAACCTCATGATTGCATAACGGTTCATGAACAACACTTGTTGCGCGTACAGTTTCCCATGACCCTGTCACAATAACGCATATTTACAAAAAAGTTTTCCAAATAATAGTAATGCAAGAAGTAAAAAAGATGACAAACCTTCATTGGATGCATAATAGAATAGCTCTTCCTATTGTAAACATTGACTAATAATTGGTTGGCCAATTGATGGTTGACTGAACCTGTATTAAAAACACATTTATAAGGGTTGAAAGGATAGGAGAAGATCTATTTGGAATTCATATCACCACAATAAAACGAACGGTTTTGGCAGGGATAACAAAATTTACCTCATAGTCCGTCACCAACCCAACCAACACATCGCCTAGTACTAATGGCTGTTGTCTTAAATTTCAGAAACCACAAACTTAAACACAATCAACCCAAACCCATTAAATGTCACCAAATCACAAAATAAAACCCCTAATTCCAAAGACCCATAAAATAAAACACGAACCCCTGAACTTTATAAATCCACAAAGTTATATTTAATGAACGTCAGTAAGGCAAAACAGATATTGGCTAGTAGTAGAAAGTACTTACTGGAGCTTGAAGGTGTTGTCTGCGTGTCGTCTACACAGTTGGGATTGGTGAATTAATAGCAGGTGTTGACAGATGAGCATGGGCAAGATTTCTTACTCGTGTGTACGATTTGTGGTTGTTCTTAATAGGAGTTGGGCTGGCCCCTTTTCTGATCATGCTTTCTTGGAGTTTGTCGGAAGATGATTCCTTTTGGTTGCTGCTATGCGAGTTCGTGGTTATCGGATTAAGGTTTTGGTTGCTCGTGACTGTATCCGTTGTTTGTTAGAAAAAGGAACGACAGATATTGTAAAGCAAAAGACGGATTTGGGTTAAGGAATAAGCCCACGTAACAAAGGAGTAAGCCCAATAGGAAAACGACAGCATTTTTGTCGACTAATAGGATATATAGTAATTTTCTAGACGTGCATTTGAAGTGATTATTGTGAAACTGAAATGAAAATCGCATATTTTGTTGGAAACAAGAAAAGTATCGGTCACTTCCAAGTTGTAATAGT
>BQNB010013850.1:0-76353 GCA_026074375.1 Tanacetum coccineum
CAAGAGAGAGTCATGAGAAACAAAGTTATTCCTTTTGTGAAGATTCTCTGGAAGAATCATCCAGAGCGTGAGGCTATCTGGGAGACCGAAGAGTCTATGCGAGCTAATTATCCTCATTTCTTTGTCTAGTTCGGTATGTGTTCGTTTCGTTCTCATTTCGTTTTCATTCCGGTTCATTTCAATTTTCGAGGACGAAATTTTTTTTTAGAGGGGAAGAAGTTGTAAAACCTAAAAATCTCAACAAGTGTAAAATTACCAAAATACCCCTAATGCAAGAAAAATCCATAAAAGCTTAAATAAACTTCATTTAAATGTTAGAAATTATAAAAATACAACATATGACAATTATGAAATTTTTGTAAGATTAAAATACCTTATGTTATACAAGAAAAATAATTAAAATTTATATATATATGTATATAAGCCGAATTATGTATATTTAATTAATTATACATTAAAGTTAATATAAAATAAATTAGGATAATTATAAAATAAATATTGCAAGTTTTATAATCTGATTATATCTCTTTTGAAAGCCCAAAACTCGGCATAATTCCCTAGTATATCTTTTATACACTTTTCATTTGTTAAAATCCTAAAAAACTAAATCCCGAAACCCTAATAAAACCAAAAGAGGCGGCATAAAATTTTTCCAAGGCAAGGACAATTTTTCTAGGGTGTTTTGAAGGTCAAGGATTGTGGGGAAAATAGTGGGAAAATTGTAGAGTGCTTGGTTCGATCGTGGTAATCGTTTGGTTCGAATAACACAACCGAATAGCATAAATTCATAAAATCACCAAGGATCATCAAAGGTATTTTTGTATCTCATTTTTCATCATATTAATTCGTTCTATTCTTAAGAAAAATTATCATGCATGTTATTTTGGTCGAAATAATTAAATCATGTTCGAAACCCTAATTTTTAGCTAATTATGAAATCGGCGTAAAAACTATTTGTACAATTGATTTTATATTTTTATAAGGTTTTTTATATCACATATAACTCAGATAAATTGTTGGAAAAATTTAGGAAGGATTTGAATAATTATTGGGGATTTATCTTTATTTGCCGATTTCGAATAAAGGGAAAAGAAAAGAAATAAAATTAGAGTTAGGGTTTTGATAATTTTTCCAGGTGCAATAAATGCTAATGATTGGGTAATAATTGTGTTTGTGATTGGGAAAAATTAAATTAGGGTTTTGTTGATTTAATGAGTTATCCGATTTGCTATTTAAAGTATAAGGGACATGGTATGTGAAATTTCCTGAAACTAAAGTCTAATTTATAAAACATGATATATAATTGATAATATTCTGTATAAAATAAGTTGGGGGTATAAATGATATTGATATTATTTTTGGATTAAAATGGTTAATTACATATAATAAGTAATTAGAAATTAATTAATTAAAATAGAGGGACTGAAATTGTAAATTCTGAAAAGATAAATGTATGGTTAGTATTTTAAAGTAATAAAAGTATGATTTTGTCATATTTGAATCTATAAGGGCTTGTTTTGTAATTATGGATAATTAAAGATAATGTTTAATTAATTAATAAACCAAAAGGGCTAAATATGTAAATTGTATAAATTAAGGGTTTGACTTGTAAATACAGAAAATGGAAGGTATAATCTGAATAAAATGTGAAACTTTGATATTTACACTTTTAACCTTGAAAATTGTTGATTTTGCATATTAAACCCTAAAATATGGAAAGTTGTCATATTTAACCCTAAACTTGTAAGGTTGGTATATTAAGTCCCTAAACTATTCAAAATACTTAATAGAATCTCAAATGATGAATATTACTAATTTTGGAAACTTACTAAAAATGGAAAGTTACTAAAAATGGAAAGTTACTAAAAATGGAAAGTTACTAAAAATGGAAAGTTACTAAAAATGGAAAGTATAACTTAAATGAATGGTTTGTAATTCGAATTCATCATTTCTTTAGGTTCGGTCAAGAGGGAGTGATTTTGATATTCCTGTGGTGTTTTCTTTGGTTATTGCTTTGCTTCGGAATAAGGTACAGATATTCTGACCTTATCGTTAAGGTTTCTCATGACATATCCTAATCTCTCTATCTTGAATTCCTTTATATAATTTGCTACATATGGCTCTGGAGCCTTTTATCTTGGCTTTTCTATATGATCTTTGTCATGTTTCAGTTTTGAACCCTGCTATGTCTACCTTAGAAATTGAACCTTTTTGCATGAATCATTTGCTATGATCCCTTTGAAATGAACTTCTGATATGACTTTGCTTGAAACCCATCATGATTGAGAATCCAAGCCACTATTTGTTCCCTAGACCAATGAAGGAAAAACAAAAAAAACATTGTCTTCATTGATGCCCTTTTTAGGCATGACACATGTTGTGAGTGGAGTGATTTTCTCATACCGTCCCCCATTGATATTTATGATGCCATTAATGAAGATTAAGGATTTGATTAAGGGGCGTATGGATTCATCCTAGAATTTGTTTGTATTCGATGGATTATGACATAATGAATTTGGATATATAGGTGGACGAGTTTGGGTGCATTCCACGTCTTTCACAACAATTTGGAGCTCATGACTCCATGGTTACTATGATATGATTTGTTTGGGCTTGGAAATTGGACTAGATTCGATTTTTCTGATTCATCTTACCTTACACTATGATTTGATCTTCTGATTTGTCTTACCTTATATTTGTATTCCTTTGATCATGTCTTGTGATATCCTTTGTACCTTGTATCGTATCCTTTGTTTTCCGTTATCTTTTGTGTTAGATTATATATATATCTGTTCATTGGGCTTTGTAAGCTCAGCCGCACTTTCTTTTCCTGCGGCAGGTATCTAAGCTAGGAGCTGGGGTTGCTTTTGGGCTATGAGTGTTGAGTGTGGACTTACCCTAGAGATCTTAGTTTTGATATATGAATTGTTTCTTTTCAAGACATTCGTTATTTCAGTTATTTCATTTGAATATGTCTGTCCTTTGAGAACTTATGTACCTTAAGTCGTGTTGACTTATTATCCTTTGGTTATTTATTTAAGACTTCCGCTGTTTTTGCTTGTGTTATGATTATGAATGCTTTTGATGTCACACCATATTTGTAATACTTCTACCCTTGTTGGGTCGGGGCGTTACAGTTTGGAATTTGATCGATACGCCGTATTAGGGGAGTCCAATACAGCGTATTAGGGGTTTCTTAGAGTAGGGACTACATTCAATATCTTCCAGAATATTCGTTACTTCGTCTTGGATATGGCGTATAGAGTATATGGATACGGCATATTGATCTTGAATTCTTTTTGGTATTTGGTGAAGTGCAGGCACGGATACTCCATATCTTCCTTGTTGGATACGGCTTATAGGTTGTCTGAACAGTAATCTTCAAATATCTTCGTTTAAGCTCCAAATTACGTTCCTTTATGCGAATCTTCACCAAGCGCTCCATAATTAATGCAAAACTCAAATATAAACAATTAAGTACCAATTCATGCAATAATTACACCAAAGTGGTTAAGAAACATAGGGTAATCGATGCTAATAATATGATGTTATTTGAAAAAGACAAAAAAAATCAAACACCAACTCACACTTTAACACGGAATACTCACGCTTTGGTAGACACGAATTAGGCTTATAGAATGCCTTGACCAATTGATAGATCAATACAACCTTAGTTATCGTCCCCATGACAATAACTCCCAAACTTCCATACTATACAACAATAGTGGTGATATCGACCACTTTATATAAAAAGATACAATCGTTGGTTTATTTCAACCAACATACAACAATACTCTACAAACTTGCTTTTTTGTATTTTTCTATTTTTTTAACATACTAATACACGAATTTCGGTGTATTTTCACCTTCTCACAATCATCATAACTTCAGATAGTTTATCCATAATCCTCCATACTTCGGATTTAAAAATAGTAGTGAAAGTAGTTAAACACATGAAAATCAACGACTAAAACTATACACTGCTTTCACATTCCTATTGCATTGTGAAATTTTCCGACCTAACCAAAGATAGAAAATACGTACTCAAACAAAGGAAATACAGTACCTTTACACAAAAGCAACTAGCAACTCGATTAAGGACTTAATCTAATAGGGTAGGCTAAGGTGTAAAGGTGTAACGAAACAAATATTTATTGGTGGAAGAAAAGAAAAGAATGACTCGACAGGTTTTTCTAGGGGAATCATTCTCTAGAAATAGAAGTAAGCAAAAGGGTTATACGGGGGTTAACTAACCGATGTGATTAATTAATATTACATACATATAAGACTTTTTGGGATGTAATCCTGGAATTTACCAATTTAGACAAGTCACTCCATCTAAATCCATAGTACTTGTTATGGTGGTGTCGAATAGATATACCAAGCCAAGTTTTAAAGTTTACTACATCACCGAAACACTCATATTTTGTGGAATTTAGGGTAAATTGGGGGGGAACAAAATAGGCTAAATCTCACAAATAGAATTAAGGGTTGTTGTGCGGGTTATGTAACTAATAATTTCACAAAATTATGCTTGAATTTTTTTTAAATTTGGACCCTTTTTAGCATTTTATTATGAAAATCAAGGACAAGTAATTGTTCTAATTCTCCTCTCCCCACTTAAAATATACAATGACCTCGTTGTATAAATAAAACATTAAGTATAGAAAATAAAAGAATTAGAACGAGAAACTCCTCTGGGATTTGCTCGGTATGATCCTCCATGTTGCGTTTGCGAGCAAGATATCATGTTGGACAGCCGTCTTGAAATTCTTCAAGACTCCAACACTTCAAAACTTCCAAATTATAAATGCTCCACCAAAGGTTATTCATGAGGCTACACGAAGGTCCTATCAAAATTATAGAAAACAAAATGCAATTCTATCTTCGGCATATGTACGTTTAGAAAATAAAAACAAAAACAAACAAACTGTACAGGAGATCAATACGCCGTATCCAAAAATCCGGATACGCCGTAAAGAGAAAAACCTGTAAAAAGTATCTAATACGAGTCAGATTTGCCAGATACGCCGTATCATGTTCATGAATACGCCATATCCCAAATCTGACAATAATGTTTTAAAATGTAGAAAAGTAAAGGACTGGATAATGTCCAGATACTCAATACGCCATATCCATGGAATTGGATACACCGTATCGAGAATTTGGGAAGGCATACTCGATGAAAAAGAAATAACATTTCGGGTTGTCTCCCTAGAAGCACTTTTGTTTACAACGAAGTCTTTAAGTTAGACTTTTCTTCAGTTCTTCACACTATTCAACACTCTTTCTCCCATGCTTTCACTCTCGAATTGGATATGGTGCTTGAGTCCATAATATTATCAATGAGCTATGTTGCTGAACTTCCCGCCAGGCTTGATTCTATCATACACAAACAAATCAAAACCATCATATTACAATATATATATATATATATATATATATATATATATATATATATATATATATACACACATCAACAGATAACCTGTTTTAGGTTTAGATACATCACGATATGAATAATATAAATGTACAAAGATAAAAACAAAAAGTAAGGGAGAAAGGAATTAGGGATCTGGCTGCTAGGGAGCTGAGGTGCTGCCATCGTTAGTCCTACGCCGGGTGCGTCTCTCTTATGCTGCATCTGAGGTGCCGACAATGGTCTCGTCAAAGGCCTGTAGGTCAGGCACTCTAGCGTCCATATTAAGCTAGATCATGACAAACTGACCCATGACCCAGGTAAAGGAAGACCTGAAACTGATCGTTAATACCAGACCTCATCACGACCCTACATAAAGCTCACTATACTTTGTCTCATCTCGTGTACCTTCTCATCTAGCCATATGATCCTCTGAGGCATGGACCAAGCAGCAGCTAGAGGTGGCTGAGGTGCCTGTATGGGTGCTGGATCAGCCTGAACACCCTCATCGTCATCTGGAGCACCCTCAGCGGCCTCTTGGGTAGCAGCCGCAGCAACTTGCTGCCTCTTTATGTCCGAGGATACCCAAACCCAAGTGTCAGCTAGCTCCTCGCAAATATGAAGCCTAGAAAGCTCATCGTGGTCAATCAGCGTCAGATCCCTAATGTAACGCCCCGACCCGAAAGGGTAGAAGTATTACAAATATGGTGTGACATCAAAAGCATTCATAATCATAACACAAGCATAAACAGCGGAAGTCTCCAAATAAATAACCAAAGGAAATAAGTCAACATGACTTAAGGTACATAAGTTCTCATAGGACAAACATATCCAAACGAAATAACCAATGTCTTGAAAAGAAACAATTCATATATCAAAACTAAGATCTCTAGGGTAAGTCCACACTCAGCACTCATAGCCTGAAAGCAACCCCAGCTCCTAGCTTAGATACCTGCCGCAGGAAAAGAAAGTGCGGTTGAGCTTACAAAGCCCAGTGAACAGATATATATAATCGAATGCAAAAAGATAATGAAAAGATCAAAAGGATTAAGAAATAAGGTGCAAAGGATATTCACATAGACATGATCAAAGGAAATACAAATATAAGGTAAGGACAAATCAGGAAGTCAATTCATAGTGTAAGGTAAGATAATCAGAAAATCGAACAAGTCCAATTACCAAGCCCAAACAAATCAATCAAAAGTAACCTATGGAGATCATGAGCTCCAAATTGTGAAAGAACGTTGGATTGCACCCATACATCAGTCACCAAATATACAAAAATCATAAGGTCAATAATCCAACGAATACAAACAGAATCTAGGATTGGCATCCATACGCTCTTAAACAAATAAATGAAATCTTCATAATGCGCATACAATATCAAATGGGGGACAGTTATGATAAATTACTTACTCACTCACCATAGAGTCATAGCCAAATTTTGCATTAATGACACGGCCAAGTTACCGTTCATGGCTAGGAAACAAATAATGGTCTTGGATCTCAAACGTAATGGTTCAAAGTCAAATGTCATAACAAAGTACGATTTCAAAGGATCATAGCAAAGTTCAATGTTAAAGGAACAAATATCAAAGGAAAGCAAAGTCATGTTTCAAATGAACATAATACCAGATCTTATAAGAAAACCAAATATAGGCACAGAGCCAATGTAGCAAATCACATAAGGGAAATCAAAGATAGAGATAATAATAGACATGAGAAACCTTAACGATAAGTTAAATATCTGTACATATTTCTACAGCAAAGCAATAATCAAAGAAAACACCACAGGAATATCAAAAATCACTCCCTCTTGACGAGAACCACAAGAAATGATGATTTCAAATTACAAAACCATCCATTTAAGGTTAATACTTTCAAATTTAGTAACTTTCCATTTTTATAGTAAACTTTCCATTTTTAGTAAACATTCATCCTTTGAGATTCAAATAAGTATTTTGAATATCTTAGGGACTAAAAGATTGTCAACCTTACAAAGTTTAGGGTTAAATATGACAAGCTATTCCAATTAATTTTTTAGGTATAATATGCAAAATCAACGAATTATCCAAGGTTAAAAGTTTTATATCAAAGTTTCTACTATTTATTCAGAATTATACCCTACCATTTTCTGGTTATTACAAGTCAAAGCAACCCTTAATTTAACATAATTTACATATTAGTTAGTCCTTTTGGTTAATTAATTAAATAAACATTAGCTTTAATATTCCCCCAAATTTCAAATTACAAAACAATCCTTATAGATTCAAATATGACAAAATCATACTTTATACCATTAAATACTAACCAAACCTTCCACTTTTGCAGAATTTACAAATTTAGTCCCTCTATTATTAATTAAGTAATCTTCTACTTACATATTATAAGAAATTACCCATTTTAAATCAAAAATAATATCAATAAGACCTTTAATACCCCCAACTTATTTGGTTATAAAGAATAAAAGAAATATAATAACATGTCTAAAACAAACCCGATAGTTCATGAAAATTACAAACCAATCCCTATATACTTTTTAAATATCAAAACCTGGCTAAGCTCATTAAATCTACAAAACCCTAACATTAATATTCCCAAATCACAAAACACAGAATATTACCCAATCATTAGCAATATTTCAACTGGAAAATTATCAAACTCTAACACTTATTTTTATTTCTTTCCCATTTTCCCTTTTATTCGAAATCGAAGTACAAAGAAAATCCCCAAATAATTATTTGAATCCTTCCTAAATTTTTCCAATAATTTATCTGAGTCATATATGATATAAACACCTTTAGAAAAATATAAAATCAAATCACAATAATAAATGTAGCCCCGTATTTCACATCATAGCTAAAAATTAGGGTTTCGAACATGTTTTAATTTAATAAAAACTATATAACAAGCAGATGAATAATTATTCCCTAATTTTTTAAAGAATTGATAATGATGAAAAAATGAGGTACAAAAATACCTTTGATGATCCTTGGTGATTTTATGAATTTATGCTATTCGGTTGTGTTATTCGAACCAAAATAATTACCCCGATTAAACCAAGCACTCTACAATCTTTCCACTATTTTCCCCATTATCCTTGACCTTCTAAACACCCTAGAAAAATCATGCTTTCCCTTGTAAAATTCTTGTGCCACCTCTTTGATTTGTTTAGGGTTTCGGTGTTTTTTGTTTTTAGGATTTTACAAATAAAATGCATAAAGGAATTATAATAAGATATTAGGCCGAATTTTAGGCTTTTTAATTAGACTAAATCAGATTTTATAATTTGCCAAATTATTTTGTAACTATCCATATTTATTTTATATTAATTTGTAATGTTTAGATAAATAAATATTAATAATTTTCGGCATAAATACATATACATAATTATTAATTATTTTTCTTACATAATATAAGGTATTTTAATCTTACATAAATTTCATAATTGTCACATGTTGCATTTTTATAATTTCTAACATTTAAATGAAGTTTATTTAAGCTTTTATGGAATTTTCTTGCATTAGGGGTATTTTGGTAATTTTACACTTATTGAAATTTTTAGGTTTTACAACTTCTTCCCCTCTAAAAAAAAATTCGTCCTCGAAAATTGAAATGAACCGGAATGAAAACGAAATGAGAACGAAACGAAAACATACCGAACTAGACAAAGAAATGAGGATAACTAGCTCGCATAGACTCTTCGGTCTCCCAGGTAGCCTCACGCTCTGGGTGATTCTTCCAAAGAATCTTCACAAAAGGAATAACTTTGTTTCTCATGACTCTCTCTTGCCGATCCAGAATGGATTCAGGTTCCTCGGACAAAGACATATCAGGCTGAATCTGATCAAAAGGATAAGATGCGACATGCAATGGATGATAATGGTATCCCCTCAAAAGAGATACATGAAAGACATCGTGAACGTGCGATAACTGCGGAGGAAGCGCCAAACGATACGAAACCTCTCCAATACGTTCCAAAATCTCAAACGGACCAATGAATCGAGGACTGAGCTTGCCCTTGATCCCAAAACGTTTAACTCCTCTGAATGGCGAAACCTTCAGAAATACACGATCTCCAACTTGAAACTCTAAGTCACGTCGATGCTTATCAGCATAACTCTTCTGTCGCGATCTAGCCTCTTTCAATTTCTCTTTAGCAACAGCCACCTTCTCATTAGTAATCTCGATAAGCTCCGGACCTTCAATCAAACGCTCACCTACTTCATCCCAGCAAATAGGTGCTCGACATTTTCTACCATACAAAAGCTCGAAAGGTGCTGCCTTGATGCTAGCATGCCAACTATTATTGTAGGCAAACTCCACCAAGCACAAATATTCATCCCAACTACCTGTCCATTCCAAAGCACAAGCCCTCAACATATCTTCCAAAGTCTGAATGGTCCTCTCTGACTGACCATCGGTTTGAGGATGAAATGCTGTACTGAACTTAAGACGAGTTCCCCAAGCTTTCTGTAATCCTTTCCAAAAATGAGACGTAAACTTCGGATCTCTGTCGGACACAATAGAAGTCGGAGTACCATGCAGTCTAACGATTTCCTGTCGAAAAATCTCCGCCAACTTACTAATACCATAGTTCTTCCGAATGGGTAAGAAATGAGCAGACTTGGTTAGCCGATCAACAACCACCCAAATCGCATCATGTCTTTTCTGAGTAGTAGGCAAACCAGTAACGAAATCCATGGAAATCTCATCCCATTTCCACATAGGAATCTCCAACGGCTGTAACAAACCACTAGCCCTTTGATGTTCAATTTTAACCTGCTGACAAGTCATACATTTGGACACAAACGTAGCCACATCTTGCTTCATGCCATTCCACCAAAAGTACTGTTTCAAATCTCTGTACATCTTGGTTGAACCTGGATGAATAGTAAATGGAGAACTATGAGCTTCCGTCATAACCTTCTCGCGAAGTGCCTGATCATTTGGAACACATAGCCTATCTTCAAACCACACAACACCGTCATCATCAACACTGAACTCAGTATGTTTACCGTCTTCAACATTCTGCACAATAGCCCACAACTCACCGTCGTCCCTTTGAGCTTCTTTGATCTGTAGCATGAGGTTAGACTCTATCCTCTATACTAGCCCAATAGAGCCAGAACCTCGTACACATAGCTCAACATCCAAACGCTCTAAATCATGAAAGGATTATGGAATCAAAACAAGCTATCATCCCAGATTTTCGACTAAGTGCGTCGGCAACCACATTAGCCTTGCCCGGATGGTTACTGGGAAATTGTTAGTGATATCTTTCAAAAAGTTTCAACCATCTTCTATGGTTCATGTAAGTTCTCGCTGAGAAAAATATATTGAGGGTATCTTATGATCTGTAAATTTTATCCAAGCTTCACCATACAGATTGTGGTCTCCAGATCTTCAATGCCAAAAAACCACGGCAGCTAACTCAAGGGATCATGGGTTGGAATAATTTTCTTCATAAGGTTTTCAGCTTGCCTTGAAGCATAGGCGATCACTTCCATGTTGCATCAAAACACAACCCAAACCTTTTCTTTGATGCATCAATGTATATCTGAAAAACACCAGACCATGTTGGAAAGTCTATATCAGGAGAAGACACCAATCTACAGTTTCAAATTCCTCAAAATCTCTGAGCTCATCGTCCACACTCAAACTTCCTCAACCCTTTCTCATCAGCTGGTCAGCGGTAACGATAATAGGAGAAACCCTCAACAACGTCGGATTAATAGCCTGCATGCCCCAGATAAACTTCTCACCTCCGCACCGTAGTAGGTCTCGACCATTGGTGTTAGCTTAACCTTTGGATTGGATCCATAATGATGCAGCTGCAAGATAAATATGACAGGGTAAGCGACTTAGCTGTAACCAGAACTCGCACTTCGAAAACTTCGCATACAACTTCTTATGTCTAAGAATCTCCAACACAATCCGTAGATGTCTCTCATGCTCTTCTTCAGACTTAGAGTAAACGAGGATGTCGTCGATGAAGACAATAACGAAATTATCAAGGTACTCGTGGAAAATACGGTTCATCAAATCCATAATCACGCAAGGAGCATTAGTCAGTCCGATGGCATAACCAAAAAGGGGAACTCGTTTGGCACCACTAACGCGTACGAAAGCAGTCTTAGATAATATCCTGCTCTCTCACAACGAAGCTGTGATAACCAGACCGAAAGATCAATCTTAGAAAAATATTTAGCCCCTTGAGTTGGTTATCAAATTGTCGATTCGCGGAAGAGGATTGCGGTTTCGAATCGTTATTCGGTGAGTTCGCGGTATATCAATAACACACAGCGCATGCTCCCATCCTTCTTTAACAAATAAGAGCCGGTGCACCCCAAGGCAAAACAACTGGGTCTAATAAAAGCCATTCTCAACAACATCTCTTGTAACTGCTCCTTTAACTCCTTCAATTCAACAGGTGCCATACGATACGGAGCCTTTGAGATAGGTTCAGCACCGGGAATTAACTCAATGCCAAATTCAATCTCTCTAGCCGGAGGAAGTCCAGGAAGTTCATCGGGAAAAACATCAGCGAATTCACGAACAACAGAAAGATTTTCAATATTAGGACTCTCCAAAGATGTGTCCATAAACAGAGTGTGTAGGAAAACCTTGGCACCCATGAGAAATCAAGGTACGTGCCTTCATAGCAGAGATGAGCTTAACAGACTTAAGCGGTGAGGAACCATGATAAACAAATTCAGGTTGGCGAACGTTACCAAAGATCACAGTCCTAGCATAGCAGTCAATGGTAGCTCGATGAGAAGCCAACCAATCCATGCCAAGAATCACATCAAAGTCGAACATATGGATAGGAAGTAAATTCGCAGGACGAATACGATCATCAAAACGTAGAGGGCAGTTAACATATTCATGGCCTCGAAGTTAGGAAATAGTTCATCCGAGTTTTACGGGTATTCACCATCTGATAGATCGAGAAAATCGATTAGCAACGAAAAAGATAGGTTACGGAAGAGAGGTCAGCAGAAGGAACAATGTCTACCCAATCCTCACAGGTCATAGCTAAGCTCTAAGGTCATTAGATCCTGTCATGATTAACCTGGCAGCTCTAGATACCATAAATTGTAAACGCCCCGACCAAACGGGGTAGAAGTATTACAAATACTGGATGTGACACAAGGCATACATAATCAGAAACACAAGCATAAAAAGCGGAAGTTATCAAATAAATAACCAAAGGAAAAATAAGTCAACATGACTTAAGGTACATAAGTTCTTAAAAGACAGACATATCCAAACGAAATAACCGAAATAACGAAGGTCTCGAAAAGTAACAAATCATATATCAAAACTAAGATCTCTAGGGTAAGTCCACACTCAGCACTCATATCCCGAAAGCAACCCCAGCTCCTAGCTTAGATACCTGCCGCAAGAAAAGAAAGTGCGGCTGAGCTTACAAATTGCCCAGTGACAGATATATATAAATCGAATGCAAAAGATAAACGGGGAAATATCAAAGGATACGATAAAAGGTGCAAAGAATATCCACAAGACATGATCAAAGGAAAACAAATATAAGGTAAGAACAATCAGAAGATCAATCATAGTGTAGGTAGGATGAGTCAGAAAGTCAAAATCATAGTCCAATTATCAAGCCCAAACAAATCGTATCCATAGTAACTGGGAGTCATGTGCTCACCAATTTGTGTAAACGACGTGGAATGCACCAAACATCAGTCAAAAATATACATTTAATAATGTCATATCCATCGCATACAAAAAACAAATCTAGATGCATCCATAACGCCCCTTAAAAACAAATAATAATCTTCTTAATGGCACTATAATTATCAAATGGGGGACGGTGTGAGAAATCATCACCCAAAATGTGTCATGCCAAAGGTGCATCAATGACACGGCCATGTTACCTTCTTGGCTAGGAAATAATATGTGGCTCGGGTCTGAAGCTGAAGGGTTCAATGCAAAGGTCATGCAAAGTTCATTTCAAAGGAATAATAGCAAGGGTTCAATGCCAGGTTCTAAATATCAAATGTAGAATAGCGGGTTCAAAATAGAACATATAACAGATTCATATAAGAGAGCCAGATAAAACGGACAGAGCAAATGTAGCAATCACCACATGAGTAATCAAAGATAGAGAGGATTTGTCATGAGAACCTTAACGATAAGGTCAGAATATCTGTTCCTTATCCGAAGCAAAGCAAATAATCAAGAAAATACCACAGAATATCAAAAAACCACTCCCTTCTTGCCCGAACTAAAGGAAATGTCTAAATTACGAATTACAAACCATTCATTTAAGTTATACTTTCCATTTTTAGTAACTTTCCATTTTTAGTAACTTTCCATTTTTAGTAACTTTCCATTTTTAGTAAACTTCATTTTTAGTAAAAAACTTTCTATTTGTAGTTACTTTACATTTTTGTACTTTTATTTTTAGTAAATTTCCATTTTTAGTAAGTTTACCATTGTCGTAAGTTTCCAAAATTATTAATATTCATCATTGAGAGTCTATTAGGTATTTGAAGAGTCTAGGGACTTAAAATGTCAACCTTTCTAGTTAGGGCTTAAATAGACAAACTTTCCCATATTTTAGGGTTTAATATACAAAATCAACAATTTTCAAGGTTAAAAGTGTAAATATCAAAGTTTCACATTTTATTCAGATTATACCTTCCATTTTCTGTATTTACAAGTCAAACCCTTAATTTACACAATTTACATATTTAGCCCTTTTTGTTTATTAATTATTTAAACAATATCTTTAATTATCCATAATTACAAAACAAGTCCTTATAGATTCAAATATGACAAATTCATACTTTATACATTAAATACTAACCAAACCTTCCACTTTTCAGAATTTACAATTTTAGTCCCTCTATTTTAATTAATTAATTTCTAATTACTTATTATATGTAATTAACCATTTTAATCCAAAATAATATCAATATGACATTTTATACCCCCAACTTATTTTATACAGAATATAATAAGTATAATAACATGTTTAAAATAGACCTCATAGTTTCAGAAATTACAAATCACCCCCTCATATATTAAAAATCCATTCGGCTAAGTAATTAATCAACAAAACCCTAATTAAATTTTTCCCCAAACATTTCCCAATTTTTATACAATCATTAGCCTTAAAAGAACCTGGAAAAAATATTAAAACCCTAACCCTAATTTTATTTCTTTCCTTTTTCCTTTTATTCGAATTCGGCAAACAAAGAAAATCCCCAAATAATTATTCGAATCCTTTCTAAATTTTTCCAACAATTTTTCTGAGTCATATATGATATAAACAACCTTAGAAAAATATAAAATCAATTTTACAAATATTATAAATGCCGATTACATAACTAGCTAAAAATTAGGGTTTCGAACATGTTTTAATTATTTCGACCAAAATAACATGCATGATAATTTTTCTTAAGCATAGAATGAATTAATATGATGAAAAATGAGATACAAAAATACCCTTGATGATCCTTGGTGATTTTTCGAATTATTGACACACGAATTTGTTTTTCGAACCAAATAAATTCCCACGATCGAACCAAGCCTTAAACAATCTTTCCAATATTTTTCCCACGATCCTTGACCTTCAAAACACCTTAGAAAATTCGTGCTAGCCCTTGAAAAAATCTTTGTGCCGCCACTTTGTATTTTTAGGGTTTCGGTGGTTTTGTTTTAGGGATTAAACAATTTAAAAATGCATAAAAGAGTTTATAATGGGTTTAGCCGATTTTTTGGACTTCCAAAAGTGAATAAGTCAGATTTAAAACTTGCATAATTTATTTGTAATTTTATCCATATTTATTTTTATTTAATTTGTAAAGTATAAATACTTAAATACATATAATTCGGCTAATTATATATATACAAAAATATTAATTATTTTTCTTATATAACATAAGGTATTTTAATCTTACATAAATTCCATAATTGTCATATGTTGTATTTTTATAATTTCTAACATTTAAAATGAAATTTATGCATGCTTTTATGTAATTTTCTTCATTAGGGGTATTTTGGTAATTTTACACTTGTTGAGATTTTTAGGTTTTACAGATATCCTGAAGACCGCTTTCAGAACTCGTTACAGCCATTATGAATTTCAAGTTATGCCGTTTGGTTTGACTAACGCACCGGCTATAATTAAGGATCTCATGAATCGGGTGTGCAAGCCATATCTAGATAAATTCGTGATTGTCTTCATTGACGACATTCTGATCTACTCAAAGAACAAGCAAAAGCATGAAGAGCATCTTAAGTTAATCTTAGAATTGCTTAAGAAAGAGGAGTTGTTTACCAAATTTTCTAAGTATGAATTTCAGATTCCCAAAGTAAAGTTCCTCGGTCATATGAATGACAGTAAGGGCATTCACGTAGATCCCGCCAAGATCGAGTCTATTAAAGATTTGGCATCTCCTAAGACTGCAACAGAGATTCGTCAATTTTTAGGTCTTTTAGGTTATTATCGAAGATTCATTAAAGGATTTTCCAAGATCGCCAAATCAATAACCAAGCTAACCCAGAAGAAGGTCAAGTTTGATTGGGGTGACAAACAAGAAGCCTCTTTTCAGTTATTGAAGCAGAAACTGTGTAGTTCACCTATCTTAGCCTTACCTGAAGGACCTGAGAACTTTATTGTTTATTGCAATGATTCACATAAAGGATTAGGTGTTGTCTTAATGCAAAATCAGAAGGTGATTTGTAACACCCCCAAATTGGGTCACAGCGGAATAAGGGTCCGGGGCGTGTTACTTCATAGATCAATAACACAAGATATATATAGAACGACCAAAAAGTCATTTAAAACCGATACATTGGATTTAACAAAGTATTTGTTACATAAGCCCGAAGCTTCACTTGATCACTTGTTCAAAATACAAAGATTTCTAGCCCATAACAGGTATACAAAATGTAATGCGACAAAATCTTTAATGCATGATATCCAAATCAAAACCACCAATGTATCCCTTGCACCTCGTGCTTATTGACCTCTTGAAAAACATTGCTTTAAAACGTCAACAATAATGTTGGTGAATTCATAGGTTTGATAAATCGTATATTGTAGGACCACAAGATTTCCCAAGTGTATGATAATGCAACAGATGCAGACATCATATAAATGTAATTACGTTGCCCTAAGCTCATGACACTGAAGCTCGACATAAATGAATACCATATAAATGGCCTACATTGCCCGTGATGATGTTCTAACCCGCAACATCCTATGTTCGACATGGTATACGTTCGTTTGCCCAGTGATAGCTAATCACCCAAACGGGGATGTCAATCCCAATAGATCTATTCATAACATTCGCGCTCACAATCCAGTAACTGACAGTTCATGATAATGGGCTCAACTAGGGTTATCGCTACTTAGGCAACACGTAATCATAATGTAAAACTTATCCACTTATGTCCAATTATAAAACCAATGCATGTTTCTCACCCAAAAAATATTAAAACAAAAATCAGTGTAAAACGTAGGGCTATGATCTCACCTTAACTGGGAAGTGGACTGTGTAATAATCAGTAAGTGAAATAACGAGTCACGGACGAATCCGAAGGCAAAGCTATATCAAACAATGGTCTTATAAGTAATATGTTATTTCGATAACTAATATCGTTTCAATCCTTTATAGCTCATCATCCATCTATTTGTAATTTAAATATCGTTGTTATAAAGTAAAAACGTTTATTAATTATCGTTTTGAAAAAACTAGCATAATTTTCTTGTTTTAAAACCCGTTTCTAGCGTTTCTTTTGTCCACGTATTAGTTTAAGATGATATTTAATTATATTTACTTTTTATATTTTATAACCTTCTGATGAACATTACTTTTACTGTTTATGACGTTTTATAAATTTACTTTTATAAATTTAATTGTCGTAAAACCCGTAAATGCAACAACTCATTCGATTTAATCCCGATTTTAGTGATTACTTCGAGCACGTCTTCGTTATCAAAATTAGCACGTCTTCATTTTAATCCCGATGAACAGTAATTTTTACTGTTCATAGTTTATAAAATTACTTTTATAAACTTTAATTATCGTAAACGTCGTATTTTATTCGTTTTAGCTCCGTTTTTAGTAATTCTTTCGAGCACGTTCTCGTAATTGAAAGTTCTATTTATTTATGAGGTTTACAAAAATAAATGTTTCTGTCATGAACAGTAACTTTTTATAAAAATAGTTTTATAAAAGTATTTTTATACATTTTAAGTATATAAACTCGCGTAATTCATAACTTCTTCGTTTTTAATCAAAAAATTACGTTTCTTATTGTTTTGGAATCCTAAAAATATGTGTGATTTAATAAAAATATCAAACCTTCTGTTTGTAGAATTTTTATAACAAGTTTTTATAAAAATTCTTTTATAACTCCGGTTATTATCGTAAAACTCGTAAACTACGTATCTTATTCGTTATTAATCCGTTTTTCGAGTTCTTTACATATTTGGAATCGTCATGAGGCGTACTATATTTATAAAACATGATAGGGCTGTCACCATACACGAATCAAAACAGCCCCTTTGTATCTTGTTTATAGTTAATTATATAAGCTTGTTTTTATATACTTTTCTACTTAGTAAATTACCACAAGTTTTCCACAACTCTTTTTACTCTATGTCATACATATAATAATGTCCATGGTCCATATTTTGTCCATATAAGTCCATGATAACAAGATTTACAAGTCACTAACATCACATGAAAACATAACTTTCCTTAAGTAACTTTTAACTACAAGTTTATACTTGAACTTTTTATACTTAAACCAAGATTGTACAACACTTATAACCCCATTTTAACATGATATTACCATCAACATGACATGTGTATAAGTGTACAAAATCATAATCACAAGTAAAAATCCATTCCATATGATTAAAAGTTTCCTAATGGTGATTTTTGCTACATAGAACATCATATACATATAAACTCATGAAAGGAAAAGATAAAGGTTTTTAGATGACCTTATGATGGATAATGATGATGAGAAATATGTGCTAAACCCTTGTTTAGACTTTAAACCCAAGCTTGCAAGATTTGAAACCCTAATTAACCAAGGAAACCCTAGCTTTCCTTTTCTTGCTTCCACACTTGTAAATGATTAACCAATACTTCAATTCATCTTGAGGTATCTTAGATATGATGTGTGATTACTTGCATGTGTTGAAGAAAAATTTGTATGAATTATTTAAGGGGGTGTATGTTTGCCGTGGCCAAAAGGGAGAGAAAAGGGGAGATGGTTTTGATTTTTCTAAAGTGTTAAGTGTTGTATGAGTTACTACTAGCAAGTATACTTCCTATATAATCACAAGGCTAGTCAAAGATGAAATAGAAGTCCAAGACATAGATGAGTAAAATGGGGAAGACCAAATTGGTCAAAGGGAACAAGACATGGCTAGGTTTAATGAAACTAGGTTGTACAAGACCAAGTTGGTGATGTTTGTGTGCTTCTTGTCTCCAAATTGTTGTTGTTGCCGTATGATATGAAGAGGGGGGAATACATGTGTGATTTTCTTGCTATATTACCCATATGTAATGTTACTTGTAGTTTAAAGTTATTTATAAAATGTAGTTGTATACAAATGGTAACATGTAGACTTTTGTTAGTTTATTTTTATGAACCATATGACTAGCAACATTTGCTTGGGTAAAGTTTGATAAAACTTTGAGTGTTGGATGTAAAAATAAGTATTCGTTGAAGCGTAGATTTATTGTGGTGGTTCCGGGTATACCTAAATGTAATTTTATCGCGAAACGTACACAATTTACGTAATCAATAAAATAAAATGAACAAAGACCATAATTATTCTCAAAATAATTATTTAATACTTGCTTGATGTAAACGTTTAATAGTTTGATGCCCGTTTACATTGAACGATCATTTTTAGCTTACGCGATTTTACTTAATACATGAAATTAAAAGCAAACGCGTACAATACTAAAAATAAATAGTGGACTTATTGACGTCGTAAATGACTTGAAAACACGGGGTGTTATAGACTTCCCCCGTTAAATGAGCCTTGTCCTCAAGGCTTACGATGCGGCACTTGGCGACGGTGCGGTCTTGGTGAAGAGATGCGGGTATTTCTTCTTGAATTGGTCTTCACGTTCCCACGTGAACTCAGGACCTCTCTTGGAGTTCCATCTTACCTTGACAATTGGGACACGGCTATGCCTCAACTGTTTGACCTCTCGATCCATGATCTCGACCGGTTCCTCGACAAACTGAAGCTTGTCATCAACGTGTAGTCCATCCAATGGCACAGTTAATGGATCATCAGAATAACACCTCTTCAAATTGGATACATGAAAAGTGTTGTGAACCCTGCTCAGCTCTTGCGGAAGCTCAAGCTTGTATGCAACGGCTCCAACCTTTTCCAATACCTTGAATGGTCCAACGTACCTAGGGTTCAACTTCCCCCGTTTGCCAAAACGTACGACCCCTTTCCAAGGCGAAACTTTAAGCATAACTTTATCCCCAACTTGAAACTCCATTGGCTTACGCTTTAGATCCGCGTAACTCTTTTGTCGATCGCGAGCAACTTGCATTCTCTGCTTGATTTGAACGATCTTCTTAGTTGTTTCTTGCACTATTTCTGGACCAGTGAGTTGAACTTCTCCAACCTCAGCCCAACAAACGGGTGAACGACACTTTCGACCGTAAAGTGCTTCAAATGGTGCAGCCTTGATGCTAGCGTGATAGCTATTGTTATATGAAAACTCGACTAACGGCAAATGGTTAACCCAACCCTTTCTAAAGTCGATCACACAAGCACGCAACATATTCTCGAGAGTTTGAATAGTCCTCTCGCTTTGCCCGTCTGTTTGTGGATGGTACGCAGTACTCATGTCTAAATTAGTACCCAAAGCCTTCTGAAGTGACCTCCAGAAATTTGATGCGAACCTCGGGTCGCGATCACAAATGATTGAGACAGGTATTCCATGCCTCGTGACCACTTCCTTTAGGTACATTCTTGCCAGTTTCTCCATAGGATCAGTTTCTCTCATCGGTACAAAGATAGCAGACTTAGTAAGTCGGTCAACAATAACCCAAATGGTGTCGTAGCCTTGCGACGACTTAGGAAGCTTTATGACAAAATCCATAGTGATGTTGTCCCACTTCCATTGAGGTATCTCAGGTTGTACCAACAAACCCGATGGTCTCTGATGTTCAGCCTTGACCTTAGCGCAAGTCAAACATTTGCTAACATAGGTGGCGATGTCAGCTTTCATATTGGGCCACCAATATAGCTTCTTCATATCTTGGTACATCTTGTCAGAACCCGGATGAATAGAGTATTTTGACTTGTGGGACTCGTGCATGATCACAGTCCTCAAGTCTCCATAACATGCTAACCAACTCCTGCCATTGAAGCATAGAGTTCCATCCGTACGGGGTTCCAACTTTTCCATTCTAAGCTTCTTCGGATCCTTTGAGTTTTCAATCAACATACCTCCAACATCTTTGTTCTTGATGTTTTATGGCTTCCGTGCTTCAGTTTGAGCATTTTGGATTTGCTTAGGAAGATCCAAGACAATAGTCATCACTAAGGCTCGAACTCTTAATAGTTTACTTCGCTCCTTCCTGCTCAAAGCATCGGCAACAACATTTGCCTTTCCCTGGTGATAACGAATCTTACAGTCATAATCACAGAGCAACTCTAACCAACGACGTTGCCTCATGTTCAACTCTTTCTGATTTAGAATGTGTTGCAAACTCTTATGATCAGTGAACACCGTATACTTTGTTCCATACAGATAGTGCCTCCAAATCTTGAGAGCAAACACTACTGCTCCAACTTCCAAATCATGAGTCGTGTAGTTCTTCTCATGAATTTTTAACTGACGTGGTGCATAAGCAATCACCTTCTCTCGTTGCATCAACACAGCGCCCAAACCTTGGATCGAAGCATCGCAGTATACGATAAAATATTCGCTTCCTTCCGGTAAGGCCAATATTGGTGCACTACACAACTTTTGCTTCAATAGTTGAAAAGCATCTTCTTGATTGTCGCCCCAATCAAACTTGACTCCTTTTTTAGTAAGCTTGGTCATTGATTTTGAAATCTTCAAAAACCCTTCAATAAATCTTCTATAATACCCAGCAAGACCTAAAAATTGACGAATCTCCATCGGTGACTTAGGAGATGCCCAATCTTTAATCTATTCTATCTTGGCGGGGTCCACGTAAATGCCTTGACTATCAATCATGTGTCCGAGAAATTGTACCTTAGGAATCCAAAATTCGCATTTAGAAAATTTAGCGTACAACTCCTCTTTCTTAAGCAATTCCAGAATTGCCTTAAGATGCTCTTCGTGCTCCTTCTTGTTCTTGGAGTAGATGAGGATATCGTCAATAAAGACAATTACGAACTTATCCAAAAATGGCTTGCACACGCAGTTCATGATCCATAAATACCGCCGATGCGTTCGTCAAACCAAATGGCATAACTTGGAATTCATAATGACCATAACGAGTTCTAAAAGCGGTCTTTGAGATGTCCCATAGCCCGATCTCAAATCAATCTTCGAGTAGACACTCGATCCTTAAAGCTGGTTAAACAAATCGTCGATCCTTGGGAGTGGATAACGATTCTTCACCGTCAGCTTGTTTAATTCTCGGTAATCAATGCACATCCGGAATGATCCATCCTTCTTCTTGACAAACAAGACTGGAGCTCCCCAAGGTAAGGAACTGGGTCTTATAAAGCCTTTGTCGAATAGCTCTTTCAGTTGCTCTGACAACTCTTTCATTTCAGAAGGTGCCAATCGTTAAGGTGCAGCACCCGGTACCAAATCGATTTGAAATTCCATTTGTCGAGTCGGAGGAAGACCCGGTAAGTCTTCGAGAAACACTTCAGGAAAATCCCGAACAATTGGCACGTCCTCAAGTCACTTCTTCTCCGACTTTTCTTCAGTTTCTTTTATAGCAACTTGTGCCAAAAAGACCTGACATCCTTTTAGCATGTACTTCTGCATCTTAGTGCTCGAGATGATATTTAATCGAGTCTTATTTCCCTGGTTGCTTCCGTTACCATGAATGATTAAGATTTCATTTCACCAGGGAATGCAAATGATCTTTTCCGCACAAACTATGACAGCATGGTGCCTTGCCAGCCAATCCATGCCAATTATGACGTCAAAACTACCAAGTTCTACGGGCATTAAGTTTATGTTGAATGGGTGGTTCAGGAAATTTAATGTACAACCCCTAAGGATAGTGTTTAACCCTATTATTAAGGTTAGGGAGAGCATTGGCCACAGCAGCACTAATCATGGCCTCGAAGTTAGGAACATCGTCATCCGAGTTTCTACGGGTAGTCACCATCTGAACGATCGAGAAAACGATTAGCAAACGAAAACAAGATAGGTTACGGAAGAGAGTTACGCAGAAGGAACTTACATGATCTACCCAATCCTCACAGTCATAGCCTAAGCACCTAAGGTCATAAGACCTCGTCATGATTAACCTGGCAGCTCTGATACCATAAATTGTAACGCCCCGACCCAAAAGGGTAGAAGTATTACAAATATGGTGTGACATCAAAAGCATTCATAATCATAACACAAGCATAAACAGCGGAAGTCTTAAATAAATAACCAAAGGAAAATAAGTCAACATGACTTAAGGTACATAAGTTCTCAAAGGACAGACATATCCAAACGAAATAACCGAAATAACGAAGGTCTCGAAAAGCAACAAATCATATATCAAAACTAAGATCTCTAGGGTAAGTCCACACTCAGCACTCATATCCCAAAAGCAACCCCAGCTCCTAGCTTAGATACCTGCCGCAGGAAAAGAAAGTGCGGCTGAGCTTACAAAGCCCAGTGAACAGATATATATATATAATCGAACGCAAAAGATAACGGAAAATCAAAGGATACGATATAAGGTGCAAAGGATATCACAAGACATGATCAAAGGAATACAAATATAAGGTAAGACAAATCAGAAGTCAATTCATAGTGTAAGGTAAGATGAATCAGAAAATCAAATCAAGTCCAATTACCAAGCCCAAACAAATCATATCATAGTAACCATGGAGTCGCGAGCTCCAAAATGATTTCCATTTTAGTTTCCTCTTGCATTGTCTTAGGCTTGGATGCTACTACACTTCCGTGGATCATGTCGGGTAAGCCACCGACATATTTCTCCAATCTTGTCAGATTCTTTCAGGAACATCCAACACACAAACAGTGCCAGTTCAAAAACATGCGTTGTACCCTAGCACAAACCGGTACCTTTCACTTTCAATTCCACAGTTCAAACTTCGAGTTTCTTAATCTCGTCCTTGAGGGCAGTATTTGTCAGTTTATGTATATTCTTCTGTTCAGTCCAGGTCATTGCATAAGAACGTCATTACCAACAGTCCATAAACGTGGAGTTCCACCACGTTAGAGCATTTCCTAGAAGAGTACAAGTGGAGAACTTGATTTTGGTTGTCCAACAGAATAGTTGCTATGCGGACCACAGTTTCCATTTTTCTCAATGTGCATAGATCAATTCGAAAACTCCTTCCGGTCTTGAAATTTATAGGTTAGGCACTTCATGAAGTCCTGGGTAAGTGCACTCCGAGTGGCTCGCTTATTTCTCCTAGAAACCTTATCCCTTGAATTAATGGCTCGCGACGCCATTCGTGACTTGCGTCACGTGACTGCCAGAAAGGCGGCAGTAACGCCGTGGTTTAATCATTGCCTGAAGTTGGGCAGTAGTGACGGATGTGTGTATGGTTGTTTTCAGTGGCTATGTTTGACCCAGTGGCTCTTTTTCTGGTGCCATGTTCTTCAAGCACGTAGAAAATATAATACCCGTGTAGTTTTCCATAAAATCATAACCATGAACATAGACTATAACCCAATAAGGTAAAATGAGATCACATTCACACAGCACTAAACAACTGAATTGAATCAATAAAAGATAAACAAAATTGACATTCATCACAACAATTCGATTATAGACATGACATAATAAAATACCACCATATCCATATATAATTGCGGAACATCACATATTGGTGCATTCAGATACAAAATAATCCACATCGATTAGGTACAAGTATAAAAGAATATAATACACCTGAAAGCCCAAACTAGCCGGGATTTAACCTGTAATACTTAGTAGGCTGTATAAAATAACTAGCAATAACAGAATCTAGGAACTGCAACAGCCTCCTCCGGTAGCTCTGGCTGTACAGGACCTTTGGCGGGTCCCTGCTGTCTCTCGAACTATGCCATCTGAGTCAGGAAGTCTCTTTTATCAACTTCTTAGTGCGCCTTGTGAGCTGCTTTTGCCTCCTATGATCTGCCACCAACATCTCTGTAATCACCGTCTATCTCCTACGATCTGCTGACTGTAACTCTCTGATCTCTGACTGCTGAGCTAACACTGTAGTATGTAGCGACATAACCTCTGCACGAGCAAGGTCACTCGCGTCCATAGATCATCCCCAAGCCTCTCGGTACATACCTACCTTAGTCTCCATGAGTCCTACAGTAGTGCATGTGCACGCCAATCCAACAACATGTTATGAAACCGACCATGAGCCGACAGCAATAGCTGTCGGCCTAAGATTGCTCCAGCGTCTAACCTCGTATAAATCTCATCCGTGTCTCCTCCTAACCCCTAGTCTCAAAAGCGGGCATATGTTGACCCATATATCTGTGTCAGTACTAACTGGTGCCACCCCCGGCAGGTCGCAAACTATCTCATCATCCCACGAGTGGGGTGACTACATATCTCAACATCTCTCTACCGGATCAACGCGATCTCCCTATCCAAGTAGCTACAAAACATAGTCTGCCCTAAGACCTCTAGCCGATTCTAGACAGCATACAAATGAGCTCACTCTGACCTCGTAGCAGGACCAAGAGCGATACCGAACCCTTTCGAGGTAGTTAAAGGTAAACCTGGTCTGTCCTCACTACGTCCAGTAGAGAGTAAATGCAGGGTGGTGGTCCCAGATGATGGGGCAGCTGGTTGGTGGTGAGTATGATGGGTGTCGTAATGGTAGTGAATGGGCAAGTACAGATGCGGCCTCGAGAGCTCTCAATCCAAGCCGATCATAGCACTCGATAAGCCCAACAGACCACAAAAATAAGAATAAGACTAGCAGAGTGGTGATGAGATAACACAGGCACTGGTGATGATACTGGTAGTGGTGGAGATACTGGTAGTGATGGAGATGGTATCAGGGGTAGTGGTGGAGAAGGTATATGGGAAAGTGGTGATGACCATAGGGAGAGCGGTGATGATGGTGGAGTAGATATAGCGAGAAGCGACAACCCTCTGCAATCGGACCATACTGGTGTAGGACTAAGAGCTGGAAAATAGAAAATCCTAGCTGTCACACGATGATGCAGGGTGATGGTGGTGGTGTAGCAGGTTGGGAGGTGGGGTGTTGGGGGAAGGGGTTCGGGGGGAAGGATGAGTGGTGAGTTGGCGTAGGTGTATGTGGAAACGACGGGTGACAGGAGGTGGGTGAGGGGGCTGGCCGCAGACTCATCGAGTCTCAGCGACTCGGTCTCCTCTCCGCCAATGGGCCGGATCAGCAACTGGTAAAGCCAACAACAACAGTCCAGAGAGTTGGTGCTCCCTCCTCCCTCCTCGATCATCATGGGCCTCGATGATATCAACCGCATCATCATCCTCATCATCCGCTATGAGGACTCCATCCTTCGTCATCACAAGCCGTCATCTCTCCTCGTGACA
This sequence comes from Tanacetum coccineum, assembly GCA_026074375.1. Classification (NCBI taxonomy): domain Eukaryota; kingdom Viridiplantae; phylum Streptophyta; class Magnoliopsida; order Asterales; family Asteraceae; genus Tanacetum; species Tanacetum coccineum. The sequence continues at coordinate 26,162 of BQNB010013850.1, forward strand.
GGAGATAACGACAGGATCCTCCCTCAGGGTCCTCGACGTCATGCCCCTCTGGGTCCGCCTCAAGATCGGACTCCGGAACATAAATCTAGTGACTGAGCAGGGGTGAGGCAATAGGTAAGGCAGTGACTGTCCATTACCAAACACCTCATCCTCCTGTGCATATACTCGGGGTAATATCGGCTCGGGAACATAATTTATGGAAGTTGTGTCTGTGGCTTCCTCGAGGCCGTAGGTAGTCCGGGAGGGTACTACTCTTGTATCCTAATATCTGAGAACGTCCTCAAAAGTACTGGATATCTCCAGTAAAGTGACCCGTGATTCATCGAATCTGACATATCTGAACTATTGGAACAACCAAAATAGCATATATTAATTCTTTCTTATAAGACCCTTAATACATTTATATCATAACATGTATATCAATACAAGAATGCAGCTAGTCCCTAACCTTACTAAATGCAACAACTCAGGGATCATGAATGTATGCACTTATGTAGGCCCGTGTAAACACCTTTATGTGTGTATGCAATTTTTAAAACGTTATCGTCCTGCAAACACATTTTGACCTGGTTCTCCATAAACCACGAGCTCTGATAACCATCGGTAACACCCCCAAATTGGTTTCGCAGCGAAAACGTCGGGAGTGGTTACTTCATAGATCAATAAACACAAGATACACATATACGAACTAAACCAAAAAATCGTTTAAAACCGATACATTGGTTTTAACCAAGGATTTGTTACATAAGCCCGAATCTTCACTGTTTACTTGTTCAACATACAAAGATTCTAGCCCTATAACACATATAACAAAAATGTAATGACAACAAAATCAGTTATGCATGATAAATCCCACAACAAAACCACTAATGTATCCCTGCAGCCTCGTACTCTTACCCTCTTAAAAACATTGCTTTAAAACATCCAACAATAAATGTTGGTGAATTCATAGGTTTGATAAATCGTATATGTAAGGACCCCAACAAGATTTCACCATGTTGTATGATAATGCAATCAATGCAACCATCATATAAATTGTAATTATGTTCCCCTAAGCCATGCACTGAAGACTCGACATAAATAATACCAAATAAATGGCCACAAAGTGGCCTGTGATGATGTTCTAACCCGGAACATCCTATGTTAACATGGTATAACGTTCGTTATGCCCATTGAATCAGCTAATCACCCGAACGGTGGATGTCAATCGCCAATAGATCTATTCATAACATTCGCGCTTCACAATCCGCGAAGCAACTGACAGATCATGATAATGGGCTCAAAACTATGTTATCGGTTACTTAGTCAACACGTAATCATAATATAAAACTTATCCCCTTGTGTCCAATTATAAAACAGTGCATGTTTCTTACCCCAAAAACTTATAAAACAAATTATGTAAAACATGGGGCTATGAACTCACCTCAACAGTGAAGTGAATGAATAATAATTGAGTATGTGAAATAACGAGTCACGAATGAATCCTAAGGCAACCTAATCAAACATAGGTCGTATAAATACTATGTACTTTAATCCGATAACTAATATCGTATACAATCCTATATAGAGCTCATCACCACTATTTGTAATTTAAAAACGTTGTTATAAATGAAAACGTGTTATAATTTATCGTTTTAGTAAAACTAGCAAACTTTCCCCGTTTTAAAAACCCGTTTCCTTCTCACTTCCGCTTTTCTTACGGCTAGCGTCTTCGTATTAAGATGATATATAAAAATATTACATTTTTATATTATTAGAAACCTGCTGAGAACAGTACATTACGGTTTATGACTTTTTATAAATTTTACTTTATAAATTTAATTGTCGTAAAACCCGTAAATGCAACACACATATTCGTTTTTACATCTCACATTCTTAGAGCGATTTCCTTCGAGCACAGTCTTTCGTTATCCAAAATTACTCACATTTTTATATATGGGGAGTCTGCTGATGAACAGTAATTGTACTGTTCATATAGGTTGATAAAATTAACTTTTTAAAACTTTAATAACTTAATCGTAAACGCTCTATTTTATTCGTTTTAGCTCCGTTTTTAGTAAAATTCTTTCGAGCACGTTCCGTAATTGAAAGTTAAAGTTATTATGATAAAAAAAATAAATGTTTTCTGATCATGAACAGGTAAACTTTTTATAAAAAATAAGTTTTATAAAAAGTATTTTTATACAATTTAAGTATCTAAACTCGCGTAATTCATAACTTCTTCCGTTTTTAATCGCGTAAAGAAAAAATGACGTTTTTCCTTATTGTTTTCTGGAAATCCCTAAAAATATGTGTGATTCAAAAAAAACAACCGTCTGTTTGTAGAATTTTATTAAATCGTTTTTTATAAAAATTCTTTATACTGCCGGTTATATCGTAAAACTCTAAACTACGTATCTTTTTACGTTATTAGATTCCGTTTTTCTGTTCATTTACAGTATTTGAAATCATCATGAGGCGTACTATATTTAAAAAACATGATAGGCTGCTCACCATACATGAATCAACAACAGCCCCTTTGTATCTTGGTTAAGTTTAAGTATATAATCCTTTTTGTCTATACTTTTCTACTTAGGTAAATTAACCACTAAGTTTTCCCACAACTCTTTTTACTCTATGGCACAAATATAACATAATGTACCATAGTGTCCAGATTTTGGTCCCATATAAGACCAAGATAACGAAGATTTACAAGTCACTAGCATCACATGAAAAACATAACTTCCTTAAGTAATTTTAACTACCAAGTTTATAACGCTGAACGTTGTTATACTTAAACCAAGATTGTGCAACACTATGACACCATTTTAACATGAGATTGCCAGCAACATGACATGTGTAACAATGTACAAAATCATAATCACAGGTAACAATTCCATTCCATATGATTACAAGTTTCCTAATGGACTGATGTGTTGTTGCTACATAGAAACATCCAATACAGATAAACTCATGAAAGGAAAGATAAAGGTTTTTAGATTGCCCTTATATAGGATAATTAGGATGTGAAAAATATGGGCTAAAACCCTTGTTTAGACTTATAAACCCAAGCTAACAAGATTGAAAAACCCTAATTAACCAAGGAAAACCCTCCTTTCCTTTTCTTGCTATCCACACTTGTACATGATTAACCATAGCTTTAATTCATCTTGAGGTATCTTAGATATGCGATATGTGTGACTTACATGAATGTGTTTAAGAAAAATTCGTATAATTATTTAAGGTGTGTAAGTTTTTGGTCGTGGCCAAAAGGGAGCGAGAAAAGGGAGATGGTATTTGATTTTATCTAAAGTGTTTAAGTCGTCTTTGTATGAGTATACTACTATAGCAAGTATACATGTCCTATATAAATTCACAAAATGAAGGCTAGTCATAGATGAAACATATGAATCCAAGACATAGATAGTATAAATGGGGAAGACCAAATATGGTCACAGGGCGTAACAATGACATGGCAGGTATAAATGAAACTAGGTTGTTACAAGACCAATGTTGGTGATTTTGTGTGCTTGCTTAGACTCCTAAAATGTTGTTGTTTGCGTATGATATGAAAAGGGGGAAATACATGTGTGATTTTTCTTGCTATCGTTACCCATATGAATGTTACTTGTAGTTTAAAGTTAAATTATAAAAATGTAGTTGTATACAAATGGTAACAATGTAGACCTTTTGAGTTAGGTTAATTTTATGAACCATAAGAACTCGCAACATTTTCTTGCGGTAAAGTTTGATAAACTTTGTAGGTATTGGATGTAAAAATAAGTATTCGTTGATAGTAGAGTTTAATTGTGGTGGATCCGCGAGTTAAATACCAAAATGTACTTTTAAATGCGAAAACATACACAAATTACGTAATCAATAACATAAAATGAACAAAGACCATTAATTATTCTCAAAATAATTATTTAATACTTGGCTTGAGGTAAACGTTACTAGTGTTCATGCCCTTTACATTGAAACGCTCATTTTTAGCTTATGGCGATTATTACTTACTAAATAATAAACATGAATTAAAAAAAAGCCAATGTCGCGATACACCACTACAAAACTAATAATAGGTGGACTTAATTGACATCATAACAGATATTGCCAACACGGGTTGTTATATATCCCGCCATATATCATTCTTTCACAATCCTAACACTTTGTAGCTTAAACACCATCAGCATGAACAGCTGTATGTTCTAATAGCCCACAGGCCATACTCATCAAACAACAGGAAAGACAATTTTAGTAATCCCCTGTCTCAAAGAACACAAACAACAATCTTCATATCCCATGTCTTTTCAACTATAACTCTCATCAATACAGTCTATCTCTCCTATACTTATTTACGACCTGTCTAATAATAACATGTCTTCCAATAGTTCTAATATTTCCATGAGATTGGTCTATTAATTTTCTGTCTATTTTAATAAATATGTCCTAATACTAATATCCAATTATTTTTCCAATCTTCATCGAGTTTAACAAAAGGTTAGGATGACGAATGATATAAGCAGGGATTATAACACCCCGTTTTATTCAATTCATTTATGATGTCAAACGTCCACTATTATATTTTTAGAATTGTACCGCAATTTGCTTTTAATTTCATGGTAATAAGTAAAATCGCATAAGCTAAAAATGATCGTTCAATGTAAACGGGCACATTAAACATAAACGTTTCATCAAGCCATATATACTATAATTATATGAGAATAATTATGGTCTTTGTTCATTTTATTTTATTGATTACGTAAATTGTGTATGTTTCGCGATAAAATTACATTTAGGTATAACCGGAACCACCACAATAAATCTACTCTTCAACGAATACTTATTTTTAACAACCAACACTCCAAAGTTTTTATCAAACTTCCCCAAGAAAATTTGTTTGCTAGATCTTATGGTTCAATAAAAATAAACTCACAAAAGTCCACATGTTACCATTTTGTATAACCAACACATATTATAAATAACTTTAAACTACAAGTAACATTACATATGGGTAATATAGCAAGAAAATCACACATGTATTCCCCCCTCTTCATATCATACGGCAACAACAACAATTTGGAGACAAGAAGCACACAAACATCACCAACTTGGTCTTGTACAACCTAGTTTCATTAAACCTAGCCATGTCTTGTTCCCTTTGACCAATTTGGTCTTCCCCATTTTACTCATCTATGTCTTGGACTTCTATTTCATCTTTGACTAGCCTTGTGATTATATAGGAAGTATACTTGCTATAGTAATCATACTACACTTAACACTTTAGAAAAATCAAAACCATCTCCCTTTTCTCGCCCCCCCTTATTTTTTGGCCACGACAAAACAACACCCCCTTAATAATTCATACAAATTTTTGTCTTATGGGGTTGGGGTTGGTGTAGTGGAATTAGAAAAGTGTTTGGGGGGGGGGGGGGGGGGGGGGGGGGGGGGGGGGGGGGGATGGGTGGGTGGGGGGGGGGGGGGGGGGGGGGGGGGGGGGGGGGGGGGGGGGGGGGGGGGGGGGGGGGGGGGGGGGGGGGTGGGGGGGGGGGGGGGGGGGGGGGGGGGGGGGGGGGGGGGGGGGGGGGGGGGGGGGGGGGGGGGGGGGGGATTATATGGATTGTTGATATATGATGTGAGTTTGTAAGTTTGTTGGTTTTGTGGGGGTTGATGGGTATTGGTTAATTTTTTTAGGGGAAGGGGGTTGGGGGGATTTGAGGTTAGGGGGGGTTTTTGAGTTTATTGGGGGTATATGTGGGAGATGATGTTGGTTAATGATGTGATGAGTTAAACCGTTATCGGGTCCGTCATGTTGTGTTGATGTATATGAGTATATTAGCTAGAAAAATCACATTAGTAACTTTGAAGCAGATGGAATGGAGTTTTACTTGTGAATTATGATTTTGTACATTTATTTCACTATGTCATGTTATGGCAATAATCATGTTAAAATGGTCATTAAGTGTTGTACAATCTTGGTTTAATATAAAAAAGTTCAATGTATAAACTGTATTAAAAATTACTTAAGGAAAGTTATGTTTTCATGTGATGTTAGTGACTTGTAAATCTTGTTATCATGGACTTATATGGACAAAATATGGACCATGTACATTATTATATTTGTGACATAGAGTAAAAAGAGTTGTGGAAAACAGTGTAATTACTAAGTAGACAAAAGATAATAAAACAAGCTTATATAATTAACTATAAACAAGATACAAATGGGTTGTTTTGATTCATGTATGGTGACAGCCCTATCATGTTTAAAATATAGTACGCTCATGATAATTCCAAATATGTAAAGTAACACAAAAAAACGGATTTAAAAACGAAAAAGATACGTAGTTTACGAGTTTTACCGATTAATAAACCGAGTTTATAAAAGAATGTTTCATAAAAACTTGTTATAAAAATTCTTCAAACAAAAGAGTTTGATATTTTTATTGAATCACACATATTTTTTAGGATCCAAAACACTAAGAAACGTCATGTTCTTCCGAGATTAAAACGGAAGAAGTTATGATTACGACGAGTTATAAAACTTAAATGTTATAAAAATACTTTTTATAAAACTATTTTTATAAAAAGTTACATTGCGAGTTCATGACAGAAACATTTATTTATTAAACCTCATAAATAAATTATAACTTTCCAATACGAGAACGTCTCGAAGAATCCTACTAAAAACCGGAGCTAAAAACGAATAAAAAATACGACGTTTTACGATAATTAAAGTTTAAAAAAGTAATTTTATTAAACTAATGAACATAACATTTACTGACATCAGCAGACCTCACTATATAAAAATGTGATAATTTTGATAACGAAGTCGTGCTCGAAGGAATCGCTAAAAGTAGAGATTAAAACTAATAAGTATGCATTTACGGTTATTACGAACAATTAAATTCTATAAAAGTAAATTATAAAACGACCCATAAACAGTAAAAGTACTGTTCATCAGAAGGTTATAAAATAAAAAATTAAGATTTTAATATATCATCTCAATACGAAGACAACGTAAGAAACGCGAGAAACGGGTTTAAAACGGGAAAGTTATGCTAGTTTTACTAAAACGATAATTATAAACGTTTTCACTTTATAACAACGATTTTTAAATTACAAATAGATGGTGATGAGCTATATAGGATTGTATACGATATTAGTTATTGAAGTACATAGTACTTATACAACCTGTGTTTGATTAGGTTGCCTTCGGATTCGTCCGTGACTCGTTATTTCACTTACTCGATTATTACTCATTCACTTCACTGTTGAGGTGAGTTCATAGCCCCACGTTTTACATGATTTATTTTATAAGTTTTTTTGGGTGGAGAAACAATGCATTTATGGTGGGGGGGGTGGTGCTGTTTTTCTAATTTAGACAAAGTATGGATAAGTTTTTATATTTATGATTACGTGTACTAAGTAGCGATAACCCTAGTTGCGCCCAATTATCATGAATCTGTCAGTTGCTCCGATCTGTGAGCGCGAATGTTATGAATAGATCTATTGGGATTGACATCCCCGTTCGGGTGATTAGCTATCACTGGGCAAACGAACGTATACCAAGTCAAACATAGGATGAATCAGGGTTAGAAACATCAACACAGCAATGGGGGCCATTATTATGGTATTCATTTATGTCGAGCTTCAGTGTCCATGCGCTTAGGCAACATAATTAACATTTAATATGATGTAAGCTCAGTGCATTAACATACACTTGGATAATCTGTGCCCTACAATATTCATTTATCAACCTCTGACTACACCAACATTATTTGTTTGATGTTTAAAGCAATGGTTTTTCAAGAGGTCAATAATACGAAGGTGCAAGGGGAGATACATTAGTCGGGTTTGATGTATATCATTTGCATTAAAGATTCTGTCGCATTACATTTTGTATATGTGTTATGGTCTAGACATCTTGTAATGTTGAACAAGTAAACAAGTGAAGAGTCGAGGGCTTATGTAACAAATACTTTGTAAATCCAATAGTAATCGGTTTAAACGATTTTTTGGTAGTTCTATAAGTAGCTTGATTATTGATCTATGAAGTAACACGCCCCCGGACTTTAGATCCGCAGCGAACCATTTTGGGGGTGTTACAGATTGGTATCAGAGCCAGGTTAATGTGAGAACCAGGTCAAATGGTTTTTTGCTCTGGACGATAACCGTTTATTAAAACATTGCATACACACAAAGGTTTTTACACGGACATACATATGTCATACATTCATGCCTACGATTAGTTGTTGCATTAGTTGGTTGGACTAGATGCATTCTTGATTGATATACATGTTATGATATAAATGTATAAGGGTCTTATAATAAATACTAATATAAGCTATTTTGGATTTTCCATATTCAGTCATGTCAGATTCAGATGAATCAGGGGTCACATACATGGAGATATCCAGTACATTTGAGGAGTTGTCAGATATAGGATCACCAGGAGTTGTACCATCACCGGACTACATACCGGGCCCCGAGGAGCCACAGTCACCACCTCCACTAGATTATGTTCCAGAGCCGATATACCCCGAGTATATGCCACAGGAGGATGAGGAGTGTTTCCGGTAAAGGAGCAGTCAACTGCCTACTATTGCCTCACCAACTGCTCAGTCACTAGATTATGTTCCAAGGCCGACATGTAGGCGACCCAGCAGAGCATGACGACGAGGACCCCGAGGAGGATACCTGGCGATTATCCTCCGATGGAGGAGAGACGGCGAATGACGAGATGAGTCCATCAGAGGATGATGAGGATGATGATGAGTTCCAATCGGAGGCCAATGATATGAGGAGGAGAGGAAGCACCCAACCCTGCCGACTCTGTGGTTGTTTGAGCTTTACCAGTTGCAGATCAGGCCCCATCTGCGGAGGAGCCAGAGTCGCTCGAGACTGGAGGAGTATGCGGCCACACCACCACCACACCTGCATATCGTGTGACAGCTAGGATTTCTATTCCAGCTCTAGTACCTACACCAGTATGGTCCGATGCAGAGGTTGTCAGACTTCTCGCTATATCTACTCCACCATCATCACCGCTCTCCCCATGGTCATCACCACTTTCCCAGATACCTTCTTCACCACTACCCCTGATACCATCTCCATCACTACCAGTATCTCCACCACTACCAGTATCATCACCAGTGCCTGTGTTATCTCCATCACCACCTGCTAGTCTTATTCGTCTGGTGGGCTATCGAGCGGCTCTGATCCGGCTGAGAAGCAGAGGCCGCATCGACAATCCCATTCACTACCATTACCACCACCCATCATACTCTCCCACACCAGACCAGCTGCACCATCATCAGGGACACCACCCTCGCATTTACTCTCTACTGACCGTAGAGAGGACAGACCCAAGGTTACCTTACTACCTCGAAAGAGGTTAGGTATCGCTCTTGGTCCTGCATACGAGGTCAGAGAGAGCTCGTCTGCTGCTGCTGCTAGACCGGCTAGAGGTCTTAGGGCAGACTATGGTTTTGTAGCTACTATGGATAGGGAGATCAGGCGTGATCCGGAGAGAGATGTTGGATATGGGATCACTGACTCGTGGGATGAGATAGTTGAGACCCTGCAGGGGCACCAGTTAGTACTGACACAGAGTTGGGTCAACATATGACAGCTTTTGAGACTAAGGTTCCAGGACACGGCGATAGAGATTTATATACGAGGTAGACGATGAGCAGTCTAGGCCGACAGCTATTGGCTGTCGGCTCAACATGTTGTTTCGGGGATAGCTGCACATGCACAGTACTGCTAACTCATGGAGACTAATGGCTAGGATGTCCCGAGAGGCTTGGGGATGATCTATGGATGCGAGTGATCTTGCGTTGTACAGAGGTTATGTAGAGCGACATACCACAGTGTTTAGCTCAGCAGTCACAGATTCAGAGAGTTACAGAGTCAGCAGACTCGTAGGAATAGACGGTGAATTACAGAGATGTTGGTGGCATATCATAGAGGACAAAAGCAGCTCACAAGGCACTAAAGGTTGTTAAAGAGACTTCAGACTCACATGGCATAGTTCGAGAAACAGCAGGAAACCCGCCAAGGTCCATACAGCCAACTACGCGGAGGAGGCTGTTGCAGTTCCTAGATTCTGTTATTGCTAGTTATTTTATACAGCCTACTAAGTATTACAGGTTAAATCCCGGCTAGTATGGCTTTAGGTGTATATATCTCTTTTATCTTGTAACCTATCATGTGATCATTTTGTATCGGAACCAATCAATGTATGTTTTCAATTAATATGGAGAATGGTGGTATATGTCATGTCCAATAATCGATTGGTTTATGTGAATAATGTCAATTTTCTGTTTATATCTTTATTGATACAATTCTGATTGTATATATCACTGTGTGATGTGATCTCATTTTACTTATTGGGTATATGTCATGTCAGGGTTTATGATTTTATGAAAACGAACCGGTATTGATATTTTCTTGTGAAGTGAAGAAAAAAGGCACCAACACAGAGCCACGGGTCAACATAGCCCCAGAAACAACCAACACCACATCTGTCACTAATGCCCAACTTCAGGCAATGATTAACCAAGGCGTTACTGCCGCTTTGGCAGCACGTGACGCAAACACGAATGGCGTCGAGAGCCATAATTCAGGAACAGGTTCTAGGAGAAATAAGCGAGCCACTCGTGAGTGCACTTACCCAGACTTCATGAAGTGCCAACCTATAAATTTCAAAGACACGGAAGGAGTTTTCGAATTGACTCAATGGATTGAGAAAATGGAAACTGTGTTCCGCATAAGCAACTATTCTGTGGAAAACCAAATCAAGTTCTCCACTTGTACTCTTCTAGGAAATGCTCTAACGTGGTGGAAACCCCACGTTATACGGTTGGTAATGTACGTAGCTTATGCAATGACCTGACGAACGGAAGAATAAAATAACTGACAAATAGCTGCCCAAGGACCGAGATTAAGAAACTCGCGAAGTTTGAACTGGGGGAATTGAAATGAAAGATACCGATGTATAGGGTACAACCAATGTTTTTAGGAACTGAGGCACTGTTGTGTGGGTAGATGTATCCTGAGGAATCTGACAAAGATTGAGACATATGTCAACGGCTTACCCGACATGAATCCACGAAGTGTAGTAGCATCCAAGCCTATGACATGCAAGAGGAAACTAAAATGGAAATCCGAAGTAGGATAAAGAAACCGTACTTTATCATGACCGTTAGACATAGAACAGAGAAAGCCAGATAATAACCAACCAACCACAACAACACCCACAAAACAAGAGTGAGCAGAACACCGGCAGGGCTTTATGCTGCAGGGACTGTTTGAAAGAAACAAATGGGGCTCCAAACCCCTATGAAACTAAATTATACTTACAATGTAGCAAGATAAGCAAGAAAATCAACAAGGAATCCTTGTGGGTTCCTTGTTTATGCCGAAACCCCAAACACACCTAAATAACCAAACTCTTGATTTTAAACAACCTCAAATCTTGTAAAAACACTAGTCTTCAACCCCTTGTAACACCAATTGCACCTAATTTGATCAAACCCTTCAAAATCAAAATTTTTTAAAAATCAAGAACTTAATAAAAGTTCTTGCATGGTTGATTTTATTTGAAAAGGATGATGAGGGTTTATGTAGGAATGATCTTGGAGTGATTGTAAGTGATTTGGGAATTTTTGGTTATGATTTGGTGATGGTGGTTGATGGTGCGTCGAACACAGAGAGACAAGGAGGGAGAGACCGAGATTTTTATTAACTGTGGTGTATGTGTTTTAAAAAGGAAGGTGAATCTATTTATATGGAACCAATTCTTAGTTTATATCAACTTATATAAAAATATGGATGTAATAAGGAGGTGTTTGTTTTTGAGTTTAGTAGGAGAAAAATTAAATAAGGGGGTGTTTGTTTTCTAGTTTTGATGGAGCCTAAAACAATTAAAGAGTGTGTTCGGTTTATATGTTATGTTTATAAATTATATTTTTATTTTTATTTTTCTAAAACATTTATACCACAATATTTGTTTTTTTTAAAACACGTAGTTAAAATATTAAAAATTATAAAAACACTATTTTGACGCGGTTTCGGCCAAACGCGGATAAAAGTTAAAAAGTATTAAAATGATAAATCAATAAGCTCTCGAAGCTAAAATATGATATTATTGATTTCTCAAACGTTAAAATGGATAAATATTCAAGGCACGATTCGCAATTAGCTAAAACGACGATTTTTGATAAAACGGCTAAAAACAAAAATAATAAATTCCATAAAAATTAGAAATATAACTAAGGCTCGGTTAAAATATTGACCGTAAAATACGAAATGCTACATAGTACACATCAAGGGGGAGCGTTTATCCCGTCGACTTTTCGCATATTCATCGACGACGCCTTTTTTATTCTACAAAAAGGGGGAGAAATGGAAATAAACTCACTAAATAGTTGTTTCAAAATAATTTTATATTTAATGAGTTTAGATTTTGTAATCATCAAAAAGGGGGAGATTGTTGATAGAAATAATGCCTAAAAACGTTATTAATATTTTTTGACCTCTCTATATTTTGATAATTACAAAATGTAAAAACGATTAGTGAAAAATTATTCGTAAACAAGTAATTAGTAGTAAATTTTTATTTTGAAATTTTAATCACTTAAAGGTATTAATAAATAAATGCTTAATGCATTTTATGATCAAAGGAATTTTTATTTAAACTCACATTTTTTTATAAAAATGTCACAAATATTTTTATAACTTTTACAAAACATTTTTAAATTTAAAAGAAATGTTTTATTCAAATAAATATTTTGAATTCAAATTTTCTACCTAAAAACGGCTAGAAATGTTCTAGAAAACACCTCCCTAGAAAAGACAAAAAGGAAGCGTCCAGGCTGGGCGGCCCCCTTAAATATAAGGGCGGCCCCCTTAATTATTAAGGAGACCAGCACCCTAATTAAGGGGATCGGCTAGAAAAAGATTTCCCCAGTTTGCCTATAAATACTGGACTATTCCTCACTGATTTTCTCACCTTTTGCACACACTTTCTTTATGTTCTAAATCTGTCTATACTCTCCTTTCATTTCTTTGATCATTTAATCATAAAGCTTTGTTTCCAAGTGATCCAAGCTTTGATCCTCAAGTGCAAGAGAAGAATACTTCCTACCATCAAGTGAAGAAGTATTATAGCTTAGTGTGTGTCCTTGCAACCTTGTTGCAATTGTATCATATCTTGTAAATCATTTGTGTATATTGTGAAGGTGTGTATCGTAGTTGTGTATATTAAGTAGATTGTGGTGATCATTGTAAGTATAGTTAGATCGGGGTGATCTTAGTAAGTAGTGTTAGATTGGTGTGATCAAGATAGTGTTTAGTTGAAGTGAAGTTGTGAAGAGAAGTATAGAAAGGTTGTGAAGAAGTTATGAAGTGAAGAAAAAGTTATGTGGTGAAGTGAAGTAGTGAATTGTCGTGAAGTAGTGTGGTTAATTGTGATAGATTGGTTCTATCTAGGATTAGAACTTGATATTTCGCTTAGTGTCGGAAATTGGTGTAAGCTAAGTTGTGTACGGATTTCTCTGCCTAAAGGGAGCTTGTTGACATAGTGAAGAAAACTCTCTAGTTTGGTGCTTGGGGAGGAGTAGGGCGAAGAGGTGCTTTGTTACCGAACTACTATAAAATCCTCGTGTTGTGGTTTGATCTTTCCATCTCTTATCTCTTATCTTGCATACTTATTTCATATCGTTTCATTACTTATTTGATTAGTTAAATTGTTCATATTGTGCACATTGTGAATTTACATAAAGTCGAATCTAAGTTTTTATAATCAAACTAAACGTCAAATTAAAAAGCGGTAAAATATTCAACCCCTCCTTCTAGTTTTCCACAACAACATCATTTAAGGTTTGAATAATGATTTTTAAACTAGTTTACTAATGATAAAAGACAAAAGGGAAAATTGTTCCAGGCTGGATGGTTCCGTTAAATAGGTGACAGTTCCCTTATATATAAGGGAACCGTGGAACCGTCTTGGCACGGACCTTTCCCTTTTTGCCTATAAATAGAAGCTCATTTCTCACACTTCAAAATACTTTTTTTATTTAATTCTCTGCATATTTATAGCCACTTTAAACCTCTTCTATTTGATCATTATACTTGTTTAATCTTATTTAAATTGATTCAATCATCCATTCACTTTGATTGCAAGTCAAGAACACAAGCTGTTGTGAAGATACGCAGTGTTATAGTCTAGTCTTAGTTGTCGTAACATTTGTTACACTCTGTGTGTTTACTATTATACATCGAGTTCATAACCACCAAAAATGTACCTTAGTTAGATCTGGTTATTATTTTAGTGAAGAAAATACGTTAGTGATCTGGTTAGTATTTTAGTCCTGAAAATACAAGTGTGAAAGGTTTGGTTCTATCCTAAGAAGAACTCGACATTTCTCTTTTCCTGGATACGACGTATTGGTCAGAATTGAGTAATCTTTAAATGTCTTCGTTTTAGCTCCAAAATATGCGCCTTTTCGTATGTCTTCACAAATCACTCCTCAATTACCGCAAATAACACTTTTAAGCAATTAAGTACACATTCTTGCAATAATTATACAAAAGTAGGTAACTTATTCAGGATAAATGATGGTATAAAATGTGACGTTTTCTGATCTTCCAATAAAATATCTCCCCCCACTTGAATCCTACTTGTCCTTAAGTAGACTCTAGATTATATTGAAAATGTATCCTAACCAAAGTCAAGGATTTTTCCGTTTAAGAGCACTTTCGATTTGATTTAATCACCTGTACAAGACCAAGCACCCTCAAAAAAATAATGGAATGAGATCACATACAGATCACGCAACTAATCTTGGTGTAACAATTTAAGTGGTAACGCTCATTTGCTCGGCCTAAATTTCGTGATTAGCTCGTAGCCATAACTTGGCAAGGTATACCATCTCCACCACTAGAGCTAAGAGAAACAAGCAAAAAGGTAAATTGAGTTGATAAACGGCAGCTGAAGCACACATAACACCGACCGTAACATGGAATAATCATGTGTGTTCGAACACTAGCTATCATTCGAGTTTAACCAAAGGTTAGGATGAAGAATGATATAGGGCAGGGATTATAACACCCCGTGTTTTCTATTTCATTATGTGCAAAATCCACTATTTATTTTTAGTATTTACGCATTTTGCTTTTATAATTTCATGTATTAAGTAAAATCGCTAAGCTAAAAAATGAACGTTCGAATGTAAACGTGCCATAAACTATTAAACGTTTACAGCAAGCAAGTATTAAATAATTATTTAGAAATAATTTGGTCTTGTTCATTTTTATTTATTGATTACGTACATTGGTTGTAATGTTTCGCGAAAAAAGTACATTTAGTATAAAACCAACCACCACAATAAATCTACTCTTCAAACGAATACTTATTTTTACATTCCAACACTCAAATTTTTATCAAACTTTTACCCAGAAAATGGAGCTAAGTCATATGGTTCCTAAAATAATACTAACTAAAGTTTACATGTTACCATTTGTATACAACTACATTTTATAAATAACTTTAAACTACAAGTAACATCACATATGGGTAATATAGCAACAAAATCACATATGTATTCCCCCTCTTCATATCATACAGAAACAACAACAATTTGGAGACAAGAAGCACACAAACATCACCAACTTGGTCTTGTACAACCTAGTTTCATTAAACCTAGCCATGTCTTGTTCCCTTTGACCAATTTGGTCTTCCCCATTTTACTCATCTATGTCTTGGACTTCTATTTCATCTTTGACTAGCCTTGTGATTATATAGGAAGTATACTTGCTAGTAGTAACTCATACAACACTTAACACTTTAGAAAAATCAAAACCATCTCCCCTTTTTCTCTCCCTTTTGGCCACGACAAACATACACCCCCTTAAATAATTCATACAAACTTTTCTACAACACATACAAGTAATCTCACATCATATCTAAGATACCTCAAGGTGATTTGAAGTATTGGTTAATCATTTACAAGTGTGGAAGCAAGAAAAGGAAAGCTAGGGTTTCCTTGGTTAATTAGGGTTTCAAATCTTACAAGCTTGGGTTTAAAGTCTAAACAAGGGTTTAGCACATATTTCTCATCATCATTATCCATCATAAGGTCATCTAAAAACCTTTATCTTTTCCTTTCATGAGTTTATATGTATATGATGTTCTATGTAGGCGAAAAAAACACCATTAGGAACGCTTAATCTATGGAATGATTTTTTACTGTGTGATAATGATTTTGATACATTTATACACATGTCAGTTGATGGGCAATATCATTTTAAAAATGGTTCAAATTGTTGTACAATCTTGGTTAAGTATAAAAAAGTTCAAGTATAAACTTGTAGTTAAAAGTTACTTAAGGAAAGTTATGTTTTCATGTGATGTTAGTGACTTGTAAATCTTGTTATCATGGAATTATATGGACAAAATATGGACCATGGATATTATTATATGTATGACATAGAGTAAAAAGATTTTTGGAAAACTTGTGGTAATTTACTAAGTAGAAAAGTATATAAAAACAAGCTTATATAATTAACTATAAACAAGATACAAAGGGGATATTTTGATTCGTGTATGGTGACAGACGTATCATGTTTTATAAATATAGTACGCCTCATGACGATTCCAAATATGTAAAGAACTCGAAAAACGGATTAATAACGAATAAGATACGTAGTTTACGAGTTTTACGATAATAACCGGAGTTATAAAAGAATTTTTATAAAAACTTGTTATAAAAATTCTACAAACAGAAGGTTTGATATTTTTATTAAATCACACATATTTTTAGGATTCCAAAAGAATAAGAATTGTAATTTTTTGATTAAAAACGAAGAAGGTATGAATTACGCGAGTTTATATACTTAAAATGTATAAAAATACTTTTATAAAACTATTTTTATAAAAAGTTACTGTTCATGACAGAAACATTTATTTTTGTAAACCTCATAAATAAATAGAACTTTCAATTACGAGAACGTGCTCGAAAGAATTACTAAAAACGGAGCTAAAACGAATAAAATACGACGTTTACGATAATTAAAGTTTATAAAAGTAATTTTATAAACTATGAACAGTAAAAACTACTGTTCATCAGCAGACCCCACTTTATAAAAATGTGATAATTTTGATAACAAAGACGTGCTCGAAGGAATCGCTAAAATCGGGATTAAAACGAATAAGTTGTTGCATTTACGGGTTTTACGACAATTAAATTTATAAAAGTAAATTTATAAAACGTCATAAACAGTAAAAGTACTGTTCATCAGAAGGTTATAAAATATAAAAATGTAATATTTTTATATATCATCTTAATACGAAGACGTGGACGTAAGAAACGCGAGAAACGGGTTTAAAACGGGAAAGTTATGCTAGTTTTTCTAAAACGATAACTATAAACGTTTTCGCTTTATAACAACGATTTATAAATTACAAATAGATGGTGATGAGCTATATAGGATTGTATACGATATTAGTTATCGAAGTGCATAGTACTTATACGACCTATGTTTGATTAGGTTGCCTTCGGATTCGTCCGTGACTCGTTATTTCACTTACTCGATTATTACTCATTCACTTCACTGCTGAGGTGAGTTCATAGCCCCACGTTTTACATGATTTTGTTTTATAAGTTTTTGGGGTGAGAAACATGCATTGTTTTACAATTGGACACAAGTGGTTAAGTTTTACATTATGATTACGTGTTGCCTAAGTAGCGATAACCCTAGTTGAGCCCATTATCATGAACTGTCAGTTACTGGATTGTGAGCGCGAATGTTATGAATAGATCTATTGGGATTGACATCCCCGTTCGGGTGATTAGCTATCACTGGGCAAACGAACGTATACCATGTCGAACATAGGATGTTGCGGGTTAGAACATCATCACGGGCAATGTAGGCCATTTATATGGTATTCATTTATGTCGAGCTTCAGTGTCATGAGCTTAGGGCAACGTAATTACATTTATATGATGTCTGCATCTGTTGCATTATCATACACTTGGGAAATCTTGTGGTCCTACAATATACGATTTATCAAACCTATGAATTCACCAACATTATTGTTGACGTTTTAAAGCAATGTTTTTCAGGAGGTCAATAAGCACGAGGTGCAAGGGATACATTGGTGGTTTTGATTTGGATATCATGCATTAAAGATTTTGTCGCATTACATTTTGTATATCTGTTATGGGCTAGAAATCTTTGTATTTTGAACAAGTGGACAAGTGAAGCTTCGGCTTATGTAACAAATACTTTGTTAATCCAATGTATCAGTTTTACAACGACTTTTTGGTCGTTCTATATACATCTTGTGTTATTGATCTGAGAAGTAACACGCCCCGGACCCTTATTCCGCTGCGACCCAATTTGGGGGTGTTACACAATCCTTTTTAACTAAAAACCCAAACACGCACAATTCGACATATAAAATCACTCCAATATAACACATATGTTATATATATAAAAAACTGCTAAAAAGAGTCATTATCATCCTTAGAGGAACAAAAGCCCTCTATCAATTTGAGTTTTTTTACTCAGTTTTAATTTTAAGAACCTTAATTTTGAATATTAGGGTTTTCGAAACCAAGACTTTGAAAAAACCCAATTTCTTCAAGACGAGTGATCATTAGGGTGTAAGGATCATAGTTTCAAGTATACCTTTTACACAAGATGGTCTAGAAATTAAAGATGAAGGTATGGCGATCGTGTGAGGGTTTGTGAAAAAATAAATTGGTGTGTGTGTGTGTGAAACGGGCAAGGGATGGGTGAGGTGTTATAAAAGGCTCTTTCACCACCTAAACTTTCAGATCCTTTCCATATTTAGATGTTAAATTGTTTAGGCATAACAAAGTTATCACAATGGCACATTTAGTCCCTATAGGTTTAACTAATATACCTAACAACTTAATCATGCACATATTCTCCCTCAAGGCATAAACAAATAACATGAAAGGTACACATAAGCTAATTTTTAATTAACTTTTCCAAAGAATGATATTTCGTTTATTGTTTAAAACCTTTATCACTTTTACCAAATGACCTTTTGAAGAAGATTTTTGACATTTGCTCCCCCTCAAACAATGACCCGTTTTCTATTTAAAGAGCTGTAGTCGTTGTTTGAGAAGTCAAATGTCGTTGAAAAACTTTTTTCTAATGAAGCAGTGTTTTTATTCATGAAAAACAAGCACCAATTGTAAATACGATTTCTCTTATTGTCACACATAAGCGCACTGGCACGTACACTCATAGAATATAGGAAGCACGGGTTGTGATGCAAAGTAATCACAAGCCTTTGCATGGTCATAAAGTAGACCATGCCCGAGAATAAATTCCCGTTGTGAGGTTAAGTTTTCTTTTTGAAATACTTGCCTTTAAGATGAAAACCAGGTTGCTATCTAAAAATAAATAGCAAAGCATTTAGCATGTTTGAAACAGTTTTTGAACTTATGCTCGAACTTCATTTACAGCCTTGTATCATTATTAAATGACCTTTCTAAGACCGTAAATGTTATCGATTTTCAGAAGACATGCCATTGTTACCTCTTTTATGTTTTTCTCATTTTTTTAATTTTTTCTTTGGTTTTATGAATTTTATATATTTGTATTTTGTTTTTATAAAAGTTTTCTATAAGTGAAAAATCTTTTTGGTTTTTATGGTTTTTAGATATTTACTATGATTACAGGGGATATTCGAATAGGTACCACCACTATTCATCAACTTCATCTGCCTTGTTTCAGAGTTTCTGGCGTAAAACTCCGCATTCCCAGCTTGTTGATAGAAAATTCAATTCTTTCTCTTGTGAGTGCTTTTGTGAAGATGTTCGCCAATTGATACTCCGTATTGACAAAGTAAAGTTCAATCACCCCATTCTCAACATGCTCCTTGATAAAATGAAATCTGATGTCTATATGCTTCGACCTGGAATGTTAAACATTGTTGCAGCTTAAGGCAATATCGCTTTTGTTATCATAGTACATTGGAAATTTATTCGAATCCTAAGGCCATAGTAGGATAAGCTGTGATCTATCAAGAATTTGAGCACAAAATCAGACTAGCAATTTATTCAGGCTTCCGTACTGGAATATCGCAGAGCTTTTCTGCCTTTTTGAATGACAGATAACTTGTTCTTTCTCCAAGAACTGCATTACTACCAGATCGTGCTATTGTCTTGAATTTGGCATACAGCCATGATCCGCAACTTCATAAATGTTTTGTTTAGCAATCAACGAATCCTTTAGTACCATAGTCCCCAATTTACGGGTCCGACTTAGATACTAAAAGATCCTTTTTGACCGCTAGTAAGTTTTTTTGGTTTTATTTGGCCGAGCCTGATACTGGGCACCACATGCAATATAGACAATCTGGTAGATCAGGTCTGATGGCTGTAAAAGGGATAAAGGAGGGTGCCAATCATGCACGATTGTGGGACGGATCAACAGCTTTCCCTTCTTATCCTCATCAGTTTGACTTTCTCCACATGGGAGTATCCACTGGGTCATCACAAGTGTCAAAACTGTATTTTCTTTAAAAGATTTATGGGCATTTTTGATCTGGTTAAATAAAGATGCTCTGAGATTTCGATAATTTGTAGTCTTAGGAAAAATGAGATTTTTTCCATTCATTGACATCTTAAATTTTAAACACATGATTTTAGCAAATAGGTCACAAAGTTCAGGTGTAGATGCAGCAAAGATAATATCATCGACATATACTTGTACCAGAAGTAATTCTTTGCCTTCCTTACGGATGCAAAAGTGTGGATCCACTTGTGCCTTTGGAGGATGTCTTGGGATTTCAGGAACGGAAGACAACATGTCATACACGCTCGTTAGAGTTGTTTCAACCATAAACAAGCTTTCTTTAGGGCTTATACACGGTTTGGGGTTATCTGGATCCACAAACCAGCCGGTCATGGCTAACATAAACATATTCTCGCCAATTACCATTCAGAAACGCAGGTCTTGACAACCATTTGGTGGCAACCATGTTATGTGTAGTGGCAAATGCTGAGAAAAAAATCCTTATAGCCCTTAATCTTCGCAAACCGGAGCAAAAGAACTCTTAAAAATCAATTCCCTTTCTTGACTGTAGCATGAGCCACTAATCGAAGCCTTGTTCTTTAGAATACCACCAGGTCGTTATAGCTGTCAACTTTGTAGATCCACTTCAAAGTAATAACCATAACTTTGTTGGTCGGGGGACGAGCTCCACCTACTGCAAGGCGTTCGAAACTCATGAGATCTTCTTGCATTGCTTTGATTCCAGCAGGATGAGTCAAAGTATCTTTTTACGTGTGGTTCAACAGAATGTGAGGAAAGCATGTTAGTTAACAGAAAAGAGCATTGCTCTGTAACTGCCAGCCTTATGAAAACTGGTTCTAGCGGTCACGGATTATGTTTTCAAGTGGGTGATCCTTAGTCTATTTGCTATTGTGTTCAGAAATTTGGTGATCGGGATGCACAATTGTATGAATAGAATCTGTTGATGAATATTGATCAGAAGGAACTTCTGGAATTGAGATACCAAAGTATGGATCATTACCCATATGTGCAACTTCAATATCATGATTGTCTTCTTCAACATCGTTAGGAATGACGGGAGGTTGAGTTTCGGGTGTTGTTTGAGAGTTACTTGGTGATGGTGCATCTTGGTCAACTGTTGTTGAGAAAGGTGAACCGGTTGATACAGCGGGAACTGGAGCAACTACTTCATCAATTAGAGCAATAACTTCAGGGGCTGGGAGATCAACACTTGGTGGAGGAGTGAGTAATTCATCAAACATCGGTTGAAACAATATATCCCAATCAGTTCTTGAGGGTGGTACTAACGGTGTTAAAGGAGGAAGGTTTGGCACGAGTCTTGAACTGATTGTTGCAGGAGTCATTTCATGAAGTGCGGGTCCTGAACTGCTGTGTTCAAAAGCCATTGCAGTCAGCTCATCAAAATCTACATGAATTGTCTCAATGATTCGTTTGGTACGTCGGTTGTAAATTCGAAATGCTTTCTTTATGGGTGCATAACCAATGAAAATACCAATATCAGCCTTCGGTTGTAACTTACCCAAATTCTCACTATCATTTGTCAGATAGCAAAGTGCACCAAATACATGGAAAAATAATAAGTCGGGAGGTTTGTCATGTAAAAGCTCATATGGTGTTTTGCCGTGACGAAGGCGTATGATGGAACGATTTTGGGTGTAACATGCGGTAGCAACTGCTTCTGCCCATAAAAATAATGGTGCTTTTGCATAAATCAACATTGTGCGGGCAGCTTCAATTTAGCGTACGATTTCGTCTTTCAAACGACCACCATTTTGCTTTGAGAGCGAGCAACAGGATGTTTCATGAGAGCATGTTAAACCTTCTCTATATTCCGCAAATGTTTGTTAAACAAATTTTAGTCTCCCATTATCTGTTCTGATGCGTCAGACAGGTACTTTAAGTCGCACTTTGATCATCTTGAGAAAGTTGATTATGAAATCTGGAGCTTCATCTTTTGACCTTAAGAACTTAACCCATGTGAATCGAGAGTAATAATCGATAATGACGAGGATGTACTTCTTTCCATTAATACTTGCGACATGCATTGGTCCACAAAGATCCATGTGTAAAAGATAGAGTTTTTCTTGGTTGGTGTCTTCAGATTTAGGTTTATGGGGTTTCTTCTTGCTTTTACCCATTGCACAAGCAAAACACAAATGGTCCTTTTTAAATGAAGCATTAGGGTAGACCATTGAAACAAGACTGTGTCCTAGCTATAATGGTTGTTGCACCAAAGTTCAGATGAGACAGGACGTCGGTGACCACAGCAGGACTCTGTAATTAGTCTTTTAGGCATTTGGACAAGAGACTTTTAGGCAGGACGCCATCATATCTCCAAGAGACGGAGTATACAGATTGTTTCCTCGAGATCCAATCAATAGATCAACATCTTCCAAATTACGAATGAAGCAGGTGTGTTGACGAAAAGTAACTTCAAGGTTCGAATCACAAAATTTCCCAACGGAGAATAAGTTGTGTCCAAGTCCCTCCACGTAGTAAACCCTTGATATCGTAACATACCCAATCTGATAATCACCATAACCCAATATCTTTGCAACGTGATCATTTCTGAATTTTACAGTACCCAAAAACTTATTGACAAAATTGGTAAGCTGAGAGCGATCTCCGGTCATATGCTTGAGCAGCCGGAGCCCAAATACCATAGAACAATTTGGACGACCTGCATTCATCAAGAGAGGAAGATGGAACATCAAAAACTATGGATCCCCAAGATTTACTGGGTTCCTTTTTGTTAGCGGAGACAGATTTAAGAACCTTAGATTTGCTAACAGGAACATTAGTTTTAGATTTCCTAGGTTTCCTTGAGTAAACCAATGTTACAACAGGCTTAGGTATTTCATTTTCTAGAGCACTTGGTTTCCTAAAGGGTACTTCAGTAGTTGAGGTAATCCTAGTTAAAGGGCAAACACTTCCTACTATAGTGAAGGTTCGACCAGTAGGTCTCCAGATGTATCCAATATTTAAACACACCTTTCCTGTTGGTTTCCAAACTTTTCTCTTTGAACTTTTGTTAACAGATTTAGATTTTGTACGAGCATTCACATTATTGATAAAATCAAGAACACATAAATCATGATTATCAGAAAGCATGCAACCATTACACTTAACACATTTAAGTTCAGAATTCGCATTAAGCTTAGAATGTTGCACATGAGCAGATCCTTTAGGTTGAACAACACAATCTTTATTTTTGAAACTAGATTTAACTTTCCTAGGGTGGGCTTCTACTTTATTCTTCTGAGTACTACTTGGTGTTTATCGAATCTTATCTTTCTTTGTATTGCCTGAAGGCTGTGACCCGTTAGCACTAGTAGACGGCTTTACTCCTGTAGAAAATAACATAGGTGTAACACCCCCAAAATGGGTCGCAGCGGAATATAGGTTTGGGAGCGTTACTTCATAATACCATTGCACAAGATATGAGAACGACCTTTAAAAGTGTCGTTTAAAACCGATACATTGGATTTAGCAAAGTGTTTGTTACAAAAGCCCGAAGCTATACTTGTTCATTGTTAAATTATACAAAGATTCTAGTTCGAAAACAAACGTTTTCCCCAAATATGTAATGCAACCAAATCAATAATGCTACTGACTTCCAAAATAACGACCACCAATGTATCCCTTGCACCTCATGCCTTATTGACCTCCTAAAAAACATGCTTTAAAACGTCAACAATAATGTTGTTTACCGAGATGCCTATGACTTGGTCACCCGATGTGACACTTGTCAGCGTCAAGGAAAAATTTCGCAACGTGATGAAATTCCTCAAAATTCCATCTAAGTTTGTGAAATCTTTGACGTATGGGGCATCGATTTCATAGGGCCGTTCCCGTCTTCACGAGGGAACAAATACATACTCGTGGCGGTCAACTATTTGTCAAAATCGGTTAAAGTGAAAGCGCTCCCCACCAACAACGCCCGAGTTGTTTGCAAATTTCTTAAATCTCTCTTCGCCCAATTCGGTGCCCCTCGTGCTATCATAAGTGATCGCGGAACCCATTTTTGCAATGACCAGTTTGCAAAGGTCATGCTTAAATACGGAGTTACTCACCGTCTCTCCATCGCGTATCACCCACAAACAAGTGGGCAAGTTGAGGTATCCAATCGTGGCTTTAAACGAATTCTTAAAAGGACCATGGGCAAGAACCGTGCATCTTGGTCGGATAAACTAGATGATGCACTTTGGGCATTTGATAAGTGTAAAATACACATATCCGTTTATACCTAAAATAACCCAATTAAACCCAGAACAGACCAAAAATGGCAAAAATATGCTTGTATTTGTGTTTTGTGTGTGCAGGTAGGGATAAATAAAAAAATACAAGAAAACAGTCAAAAAATGGGCAAGCACGGACACGAGAATTAGAAGAGTACAAAGCCAAAGCCAAAAAAGCCAAAACAAAGCCCATCTTCCTTTTAAAACATCCGCAATGGCTAGTTTTGCTATTTTCGAAAGTTATTTATAACTTGAAAAAGGGAAAAGAAAGAAAGGGGCCAAATGTGCAAATTCCCCAAAGTTCAACAGTTTTAACTGTCGAAAATTGGGCGCGAAGCCAGTTACTGTTCACCCATCGTCCCAAAGTTACCTTTTACTCAAATCAAAGGGGTTTCTCAAATTAGAGGGTGCTTAAGTCAATTCAAGAGGTCTACATCACAAATGAAGGGACAAATCAGTCTTTATCAAGGGATTCATTAACCTTCTCTCAATCAAAGGCCACGTATCAATGAAAGAAGCACAATGGAATGTGGGTTTTTGTGCTAAAACACTCACAAAACTAGCACAAACGTCACATCAAGGGAATGACACGCTGGCAATCCTCAGGTGTCCACAATTTGATCAAACGGCTACAATTGATGCTCAAATGATTGAAGAAATGATTGGCCAGGATTAAAAGATTGGAGAGCAAGGCAAGAGGGTCTGGAAGCTTCAGCTTGGCACTATAAATAGGCCTCACTTCTCACACACACACTATCTAGTTTTTTTTTAGTAAAAATTTAGTCTAGCTTAATTTCGTAATTTTTCCTAAATGTTTTTGTAATCTCCTTTTCTAGTAATGTAATTCAGTTTTCAATTAATGAAACTCAGTTTTTATTAGTCATAAGCTCTTCTTATTTTCAACCTTAAATCTCTCTTAATCAGCCAATTTGTCTCAATAAGCTAATAAGCTCATTTAAAGCTCTTTCAGTCTATAAGCTGAAATAGAGCTTATTGAAGTCAGAATTAATCTTACCTAAACCTTAAATCAGTTTAATCTATCATGGATCTTATTGGATTAGAGCTTTTGGAAGGGGATCTTAACTTGGAAGAGATCCCAAGGACTTTTACCCTAGCTTATTAATAAGCTAGGGAGCTTGTAGCTGCCTTAACTGGTTCCTTTTGTTTAGCTAAAGGATCAAGTAAGTTTCTCTTTTTATTCTTCTTCAATTCCAATTTAAATTGCTTAGTTATAGTTTATATGCTTAATATTGCTTATTTGCTTATTCTCTTGCTTATTAGTGTTTAAATATCTCTTCTAGTGCTTATTAGTTGTTTGTCCTCATCTGTTTTTGCTTAAATAGTTATAGATCATTAGTTACTAATTTCTGTCATAAAAACTCACAAAATCCAAAAAAATATTAGCTTAATTAGTTAAGATCTTAGAATTTTACTTATTCAGTTGTTTAATCATGATTGCTAAGTTTGTTTTAAGCTAGTTTTTATCTGGTATTTAGAATTTGTTCATTAGATTCCTCTTAAAAAGTTTTTCTTAAATCTGTCATAGTCTAAAAGGGGTGTTTGGTTTAGTGCACTCTTGAATTGCACTAGCAGTACTAACATAAGTTAGTACTGCTGAACCTTTACACTACCAGTACTAACCATAAGTTAGTACTGTTAGCTTAGATTTTAGCTTGCCAAAATCAGTAGGATTAAGTTTAGTTATAGCTTATTATGAATTTAATTTTAGTTTTCATTTTCTAGCTTATTTCATTGCTTATTCTGTTATCAAAAGTCAAATTGCATCAGCAGTGCTTTCACTTGAAAGAACTGCTGAACTTTTACACTAGCAGTACTAACCTCAGTTAGTACTGCTGTGTTCTTAGCTTAATTTGGATAGATAATTTTAAGGTTTAGCTTACCAAATTCAGTAGGAGTTAAGTTTTAATATAGCTTAATATAGTTTAAGTCTTTAATTTTGTTTTCTAGCTTATTGTCTTAGCTTATTTTGCTGTCAAAAGTCATAAAAAACCTTAAAATTCCAAAAACAGTACTTAGAAACTTTAGGATTTAAATTTGTTAATTCAAGCTTTTAAGTCTAGGTTTTATAGCTTATTTAGATGGATAATAAGTAGATTAATAAGTTCTTAAAGTTTTAAAGTCTAGTTTAGCTTATTAAGTTTTCTAGTCTATTTGGAGTTTGTGTTACTTTGCTTATTTCCTGAGTTTGCTTGTTTCATGCTTAATTTCAGTAGTTTAAAAGCACTTCTAGCTTAGTTTTCTTTGCATTTTTAGATTAAGCACATCATAAGCTTTCTAGATCACTTTCCCTTTTTAGAATTAAGCTTAAATTGAGCAGTTTATAGCTAGCTAAGTAAAGATAAGCTCAAAACCCTTCTTTCTGAGGTCAGTTTAGAAATAAGCTTTTATTGAGCTTATTTGTGAGTTTCAGCCCAAGTAGCTTTTATTAATTTTGTTCCCACTAGCTTCCTTTACAACTTTGCTTCTTTGAGTTTTTCATTTTAAGCTCTTTAAAATTTCGAATGCTTATTGGACTTAATTTGTGATCGGGATAGATTCTCAGGGTAGATAGTGTAACTTTCAAATTTAGTTGTTTACTAAGTTGGCCCTCCGTTAGTTGTTAAGTTTCCCCGTTAGTCTCTTAGATCTTTGCACCATTAGTCCATTAGTTAAGTTGTTAACTAAGCTTACTAGTTTTAATTAGTAATTAGGTTTAATTTTTAATTAGTTTAATTAAACTTTTATAAAAAGATAAAAATTAGGGCTTTTATTTTTAATAATTTTCTGCGATTTTTCTTTATTTAGTAAATTTTTAGTTTACATAGGGTTAAATCTTAGTCAATTTGCTTTATAATTGCATTTCCGTATTTGTTTAATTGTTCATTTTAATTTTATTTTCATATCTTTCCAAATCAAATATCTTTGCTTCATTCAAATCAGGATCCAAACTTAAAACGTGGTCTCAATTTCACTAGTCATTGGGGTTAACGACCCGGGTGATCATACTTACCCGGTTAAACATACGTATATTATATATATATTATATATTATTTTTGTAAGTCTTAACTTTTTTTTACCTTGGTTAAAGGTGAATAGTTGGAATTTACCTAAGTGGTATTTTTATTATATATTTTATAGGTACGTAAAACTGCGAATCACCTTCCAACTGAAATCTATGCTCTTGTGAGTCAACATCGTGTTGCAAAAGATCTTTGGGAGAAGATTAAACTGCTAATGCAAGGAACGTCGTTAACAAAACAAGAACGAGAATGTAAGCTGTATGATAAATTCGATAAGTTCACTTATAAGAAAGGAGAGTCGTTACATGAGTACTACTTGAGCTTCACTCTGTTACTCAATGATATGAACATCTACAAGATACCATTGGAGCAATTTCAAGTTAACACCAAGTTTTTAAACACTCTTCCTGATGAATGGAGCAAATTTGTTACTGATGTTAAATTGGTCAAAGAATCTAGATATCCCAGAATGTTCAAAAAAGCCAATGTCCAAGAGTGTTCAAATATAAAGGAAAAACAAGATCAACAATCTTCACCTATAACGACAGGTTTTAAAAACACTTTTTTACTCCTTGTTACAACATCCCCTTAACAGGACAGGAATATATTTTTTAAGGTTATGCTAAATTAATGTAGTGGTTAAGGTTATGCTAAGTACATATAGTGGTTAAGGTTATACCTTTGTTTGAGCATGGACTCAATCCTTTACCACTTGGTTAGAAACCCTTTACCCTGACATAGTAGAAACCCTTTACCAAGACACAGGTTATGCTAAGTATATGTAGTGGTTATGGTTATACCCTTTATTAAATACCCGACACAATGTTAAAAACCTTTACATAATTGTTTTAACCACTACAAATGCAATCACCTACTCAAGTACATCAATGTTCTTTCCAAAACAAAAGGTACGCCAACGATGGCTGAAACTTATTTAACTCCAACTTACATGTATTGAACTTGGTGTACCAGATTAGTCCATTTGACCACAACGGTGGCTGAAACTTAATCATCCATACTTCCACCACACCTATAATAGTTTCCGAACATACAAAACACTTACATGTATGAACTTAGAGTACCAGATTAGTCCATTTGACCACAAAAGTGAACAAATTAGAAGTTAAATCTCACCTTGCAACTGATGCGTATTTTCCTTTTTAAAATATATATGTATCTTAGTTTTAAACTATAGAGCTCGATCTACCTAACCACAGGCCGGCATATACAAACGAGCAGAGAACCGATCGATGGGAGTATAGAATGGTAAATCCGAGGTCGTCCCAAAAGCTAATTTGTAATTAGTTTTAATTTGAAATGTCACGTTTTGAAAATGGTTTTTGATTGGAATTGAAAGGAATTAAAAATAACAATAAAATAAATAACTGGAAATTATAATAGTAGGAGATATCAAGAGAGAAAACGTGCTAACCTAGTTAGTTCATTATTATTGTTATGAAAACGCTTTCATGTGCAGTGTTAAACTATGGTTACTATTAGTGGTTACAAAGGTCGATAGACTTTAATGTGTATATATTCCTATCCTATACATCCCGAGCAATTCCGAATCAGTCACGAATCATTCTGGTAGTAGGTTATTCCGGTCCAAAGTGATTAATTCCACAATTTCCCAAAACATAATATTTTTCCCCTAATAACCTGTAAAGTTGTTAAACCCACTTGAAAGAGTTCCTATGCTTTTTAATTATTGAGTGATAAGTGCGGTGACCGGGTTAGTTCTACACCAATTAAGGAGTTAGTGACCTCCCTATAACCCTAAGCAATCCCATATGACAAGTAATCTAATTATGGGGCAATGCTTAGGTCCAAACCACCCGTACAACCAAAACCTCGTGTTTACACGATAGTCAAGGAATATCTAATAAAACCATAATCTAACAGGAAACAATCATAACAACAATAATTACATAACTAGGCCAACACTTTAAGTGCTTAGCCACTTATGGTAACAGAAACACAGTAAGAAATAGAAGAAATCATAGATTAAAAACTCATAATTCTTACAATATTCATATTAAAAGATTTAAATACCAAAAAAGTAAGTAAGTAGTATCTCCCTTGGACTTCCATGGAATTCTTCGAAGGCTGGAAGCCGTTTGTCGCCTCTCCAATTAGATGTGAGGAAGTGAATTGTCAGAATAGCTTGAATAGGCATCTTATTAACGATCAAACCTGTTACGGACGCAGCCAATAAAAGTGTTTTACGCCGTAACCAACTTACACGGCTTCCATAAAATTAAGCAGACTTGTTACGGTGTAACCAGATATGGTGTTTCGCCATAACCTTCAAATAATGTCCATAAGTACGTGATCTTCATTCCATATTTGTAGATTCAAAGGATGACGGAGCTCAGCATACTCACTCCCTAGTAGCCCTTAGTCACTCTATACCTGTCCTAAACTTGGCCACTAAATTTCCTTGCCCTCCAAGTTCCATTCGACTATAAATAGGGGCGTACCACCCTTCATATCAACTCACACCTTCAAACTCAATTCATAAGCATCAATGGAGTCTCAATACTGATCAAGGAAGAATCAAGGAAGTCCCAAGAGCAGAAGTGAAGCCAAGAAGCTAAGAAAAGAAGCCAAAGGTCGTTATCCTAGGCGTACGAGTGCTAAACCACCATTTCGACCCATTTCCAAAGTCGTAAGCTCATAATCTTGTTCTATAAACTCTATTTCTATTTTAGAACTCTTATAATGTTCATATGATCATGTATTCACCATTGTTAAAAGATTTGAGCTCAAAACCTTGGCGTTTTCATTATTAATCCAAACCGAAACCATGAAACCCTAAAATCGTGTTTTCTTGAAATCTATAAGCAACTATCATAAACTATTGTTATAAGCTATTTTTATAAGCCTATCTAACATTTCTATAAACATTTTATCAAGTCTTAAAAGCTTGGAGCTTAAAAACCATGCGTTTTTATTTAAAAACCCTAAAACGACCCGTTTTGATTTTCTAAATAACGAATCTTTTTTCTAAACTTTTGTTGCGTTAAAACATCTTATTTTAGCTTATTCTAATAAGCTATAACCTGCAAATTACTTTTGGAATCTTAAAATAAGCTTGCATGTAATTTTGGACTAGTTTTGTAAATATTTTCATGCAATGGGGTATATATCGTAACTTTCTGAAATTTATAACTAAAGGGGCTGAAAATGTCATTTTTCCAAAGTTATAACTATGAGGGGCTATTTTGCCAATTTCTAAAGTTAAAAGTTTAAGTTATATATACTTAAAGGGCTAAACTTGTAAAAGTTTATAAACCAAGGGTATATATTGTCATTTTTGTATTCTTAAAAATATAAAATATAATATTTTTAGACAAATTATAAAAATATATATAAACATTATAAAACTCAATTTTGTTAAAACCCGAGACATTTATCGTTATTAATCAATAATCGATGCCTTATAAATTAATTACGTTATATATTTAACGTAATTTATCATCAACTAACTTTTGAAGAAACTTATAATCTTATCGTATCACGCTACTAGGGAATTTCATGTGAGGGGTTTCATTTGAGTATTCGTTTTGACGAGTTTGCTGGGTTTACGATTTAAAGTGCCCTGGCTCCTCAAACGATACTACATGACCTCTGGATTATGATAGCCTGAACAACGATACAATATTTCCATAATTTAATAAATCAAAGATATATGTTAAACTTTATGAAGTTTTGAAACATAAACCATCACACTAAAACTTGACATATCACCCTAGGTTGCGTGACGAAGTCGTTACTTTCATTCCATATACTTTTGCCATCAATCAGATTTCCCTATACTGTTAAGGTGAGTTCATAGCCTCGCATTTAATCTTTTAAATGTTTCATAAACCCGCGAGGGGGATACATGCTATAAACCATAAATGCAAGTATTTTTCTGTATGCTATCTGATACATTATTGCCTAAGTCCCTACTTTTTCCATTAAGACCCCACTATCATGAACCGTTAATTACTCGTCGGGGTAAGCGCGAATGCTGTGAATAGATCTATCTGGGACTGGACTCCTCGTTGGTGTACCTATACTGTCGGTAACCAATAGCACACATTTGAATAACTTTACGGGTGTTTTGGCAAAGATACCCGTTGGGGCAATTAATTGTGATTACTTAACCTAAGGCTTCGGTGTCATGAGCTTAGGGCAATAATACTATTTTTCATGATAATTGTATGTGTTGCAATTATTACAAACTATGGGTGTATAACAACGTAACCCACTATTGAGCTTATATTCAAAACTGTTTACTATAAACCTATGAATTTCACTCAACATTTGTGTTGACTTTTTAGCATGTTTATCTCAAGTAACTGAACATCTTAAGGCACGGAGTGGCACAGACTTGAAGATGGCTAAATTGTTATCATTCAAACTTTATGTTTTCATGTAGATTTTGGGACATCTGTTTGTAAAAACTCTGATGAAATAATGAATGATAACTTATCTTTTAAAAACGTCTCTTTTAAGTCGTTTTCTATGATTATGACTGTTGTACTATGAAATAATACCCCAGATTAGCTTCCGCTGCTATATGTCAAAAATGGGGGTGTTATAGAGACCGAGATGAGTTGAACAAATTTTGATAAAAATGTGATACTCCAGGGAGTGTATCAAGGTTCACATGCATCGTACGGGGAAAATGTTAGTCATGAATAAAATCGAGAAGCGACCACATGGGATAATCAGTTAATAAAGTTCTCGTATCGTGGCATACTATCCCAAAGACAAAAGGAGATATATTACTCTACATATTGATTGATCTATGTTTGAGATGTCTAACGGTTTTTCAAATTAGAGCACCCATAAGGGCATCAGACTGGGTAGAAAGGAAGGTATGTTAGGTATTGGGATTGCCTAAGAAGGCAGTTTGCATCTTCAAATTAAAAAATAATGGAAAGGATATTTTTTGAGGCCCCTTATGGTGAGATAATTTGTGAGATGATGGTCGTGCGACAAGTTTCTGGGAACACTATGAAAGAAAAATCATTTACGATAACAAGAAAGGAAAAATATATTGTTATATTAACATATCTATGTCTAGCACATTCTGAAATATCGCAAAGTGCAAAGGGATATAGTCATATACCTAAACTCAACTGAGGTGTTGCTGGAGTTTTTGTAAATTACTATTTTTTGGGTAAAGGGTTTCCCCGGTAAATTTTATTACGCCAAAAAAACATTTAAGTACAAGGGATGAGGGTGAGTCCCACATCTCCGCCCGTTACATGGGCAAAACTATTTCCTTAGAGGAAGGTACACAAATTGAATAGACAAAAAAAATAAAAATATATTTCTTCTTGCGACCTCTAACTCGGATATCCAGATTATCGCATATAGCTTGAATCTATTGAGGAAGGTCCTAACCTTCGTACATATCATCATCGTATGGGACTTCATCATAGTCAGCATTACCATACGAATCCCTCCATTGTTCAAGCAAACTTTGAGTGCAAAAACCTACCCTTTCTGAAGCCAAAGAATGAGCCATGTCATTATCAACTGATAAAACCTCATCTTCACTATCATAATTACCCGGAAACTCTACTTTCTTCAAAGGATTACCAGCTTCATCCACAAGAATAGCTTGCCCACTAGTAAGTAAATCTTCAAACTTCCTGATTTTA
This sequence comes from Tanacetum coccineum, assembly GCA_026074375.1. NCBI lineage: Eukaryota > Viridiplantae > Streptophyta > Magnoliopsida > Asterales > Asteraceae > Tanacetum > Tanacetum coccineum. The sequence goes on from BQNB010013850.1 coordinate 59,636, forward strand.
TCAGTAATAGGAGTAGTACCAGTACTACTATTATCGACATTCATAAAAGAGGATCCACTTGAATTAGCCCTGTTATTTACCAAATTTAAAGTCCCCCCATTGGAACCTAACTCTACATCATTATCAACCGAATTAAGAACTTCAAATGGATTTGAATTACTAACCTCAATAGTAGGTTCCACACCTTTCTTTTTATTACCGCTAGAGCTAGCATTAGGCTTTTTAAGAACATGTCTATATTCTTTATGAGGTTTAAAACCCACTTTCAGACCAACCGGAACACCTCAAGAAGTTTGACTAGGCTTCTTCATATTATTAGTCTCACCATCACCTGTATTCTTCGGATATTCCTTATTAATATGTCCAAAAACCGTACAAGACGTATACATAGGAGGTTTCCCCTCATACTCAACACGGATATTACATGTATAATGGCCCTCCCTAGTAATTTTAGGCATAGCCACCACAATGTTATCGTTCACGTATAGCACGAATAGATTCCACCGGGACAACCACATCAATCCCATTACCCCTCGGTGTAAACAATGTACGAAAATTCAATTTCTTCCCACTTGGTTTACTCGTAACATTAGCATACGAAGACTTACCAGGGGCATTACCTGTCATAGTAGCACCTTGTGTAGATAATGGTGGGAAAGATCCCAAAATAGTAGTATCCTCCAAAGAGCTTCGCTTATCCTTCTCCACAGTCATTTCAACCACAGATGATGTTACAACCTCCTTTACAGCAGATGCAACAACAACTAGAGCATCTTCATTCATAGTATCATCTAATTTTATAGAAAAACCAATACCTAAAGTAGTATTCATCGTATTCCTATTGAGATTCTTCTCCTTTACACCTCTCCCCCAACTGCCTTTTTAGCTTAAAAACCATGCTACATACCTACACTTATTACGAACATCAAACAACCAACAAAACAATCACCAACTTAAACCAAGAACAGTAGCCAAATACATTCAAACCCCATACCAAAGGAAATTCAAAACCCTAATAGTTTAGGAGGATCGATCATGATTATAGAGGTTAGGGTTTACCTTATCACCAAGAACCAGAAAATAGGTAACGAAGGATTATGAAAACCCCACATTAGCAGTAAGATCGCCAAGACCAATAATATCGTCGAGCTCCCACCTTATCAGTAGGGTCAAACAATGCAAGCAAATCAACACGCATCAAATTAAACCCTAGAGAACAACAAATCCAATCTACAAACGAAGCCCTAACACAAGATTAGAGCTTGACTACAGGAAGGAGACGATCGGGATAAGTTAGGGTTTGTAATGAAACAACACGAATCAAAGAAACCCTAGAGAACCACGAATCCAATCTACAAACAGAGCCCTAATACAAGAATAGAGCTTGATTGCAAGAAGGATACGATTGAGAAGTAATGGATGTTAGGGTTTTCTTTTTTTTGCCAGAGAGAAGTCGACTGAGGATTTTTTTTTAGTTTTTGTAAATTACTGTGTGGGTATTAAATCAGTTTGTGTTAGCTAGGTACTTGCATGCTTTGCTAAACCCTAAAATACTCCTTGTCCTCTTCCCTCTTCTTGTTTAATCAACCAAACAACCCTAAGGGTCGAAAACTTGAGGTCGATAAATTCACCATATTCGATTCACATAAGTCGACTAAACCCTAGTCTACTTTATGCATTTCATACTCTCCAGCTTGCATAGGTTTGTAGCCCTAGTTCTACCTATGCAGCACTGGTGGATACCTGATGCAACTCTTGTGGCGATTCTCCCCAAGAAAACCTAATCTCTTTAAACAAAGAATCAAGACGACAAAGAAGACGATTACGTGAAAGTTGTGAAGGTCTAAGAACTTATGTTACTGCAAGATCAAGTAAGTATTACTTGAACACCCTTTATATATGTTAAGTTGAGGTTATATCACTGCCTATGAGATGTGAATATTAAGGGTTTGGTCTGCATGACCTTTATGTGTTTAATTTCCGAGGAGCATGCTTTATAGGTCATGCAGGTGACAACCAATACCCTACAGTTTTCTTCTGATCACTATGTTTTATTTTAAGCGTGAAGCCTTCATCACTTTAGGCCATTATCAAAATATTTTGTTTGCCTTTTATCTTCACTTTTGATTTTTTTAGCTTACTTTCTTTTTCGATGTTACACTGTAAGCACACAGTTAACGACATATTTTATTTAAACTATCATAGTTTGGTTAAGTGGATATTTTCTATTGTTCTATTGTAAGCACGAAATTAGCCATATATTTTATTTAAATTATCATAGTTTGGTTCCTTTTATCCTTTTTTATTATGTGTTTATGTACGTAAACACAAAGCTATCAATAAAAAATCATGAAAGTTAGTGTTGGGTCAGATTAGTATTCTTCAGTCTCTTAAGTAGATTTGAAGATAAAATACCTTAAGTCAAAACGTCTCACTGAAGATAGTTTAGCACCAACTCTTTTATAGTACTCCGAAGATGAAAGATGTCTTCACTTCAGTTTATGTAGCGGTTCAGCGACTGAACAACAAGACCTAAAGAAAGAGTTTCAGTTCAGCTTGGTTGGCAATGCCAAGTTGAACGATGTCGATCTCCCCTTAGAAGCTGAAACAAAATATTTCTATTCTAGAAGGTTTACAAGGCGGGAAAATAGATTTGCTTTATATCAAAAGAAATAAAGCAAATCTCTTTGGGAATGACTTCTTTCAAATTTGGTATAAAAGTACATCTACTTTCCAAAAAGGACTTTTCCCCACGCTAGTATGGCTGCATTGATTGGTATCTCAACCACCCATCTAATGCTTGACACGTGTAAAGGGGAACCCTTTAGTAAACCCTAATTCCTTGCTATAAAAAAGAATTTGTAATAGGAGTAAATGCGTCTCTTGTAATTAATGTGAAACGCATTCAAGAATTCATTTACTCCTCAAAACAAACTTAAGTACCCTAAGCTTCAGCTTCAGGTTAAAGTAGGAGTTTGTACTTAAACATATAACTTTGGTTTGTGTTTAAGTTTAAGAGGAGATCACCAAATTGTCATTCAACTTGTTTTGCTATTCCACAAGCAAAGCATATCATAAATTCTTTATTTGATTGTAATAAGAAAATATACGTTAAAAAGTACATTGACATATTTTAGTTTAACTTGTTCTTATATTTTTATATTAAGAGTTTAAATATACACACTTTGTTGCCATAGAGTTTAACTTAACCCAATAAGTTATTATCTCATTAAAAAGGACCACCAGTTAGGTCAACTGTTAATAGTTCTTACCATGATTGTTGATATAAGGGTTAAAGGAAGATAACTCATGGAATGAGAGAGATGATGAAGTATAACACACAACAAACCCAAGAGAAAAAACTAACATTTAAAATACAAAAGAAAATCCATAAAGATCACATAATATAACATTTAAAACACAAAAGAAATCTTATCTAAGGATCATAAATCCTCTTCATATGTTAGTTATTCTTTCCCGCCACTTTGCAATTTCCTTGTTTCGAATATCTATTGCTTTGAGCAAGTCTCTTATAGTGTTCTCATCCTTTTTGTTTTCTAGTTCCGACTTCTGGATTAAGACATCACACTCCTAAACCAGAAATGTTCTCTTTCAAGGAACTTTGGCGATGGATTTCTTAGGGGGTGGTGGAGATGAAATTCTTGGTCGTTTTCTTCTATTGGAAGAATGTGAGGACGTCATACTTAAACTTTGTTTACGGATAATGATAATCTTTAAAAGTGAGAATGATCGTTTATTAGTTTTTATAGTGCATGGAGTTAAATGAAACGAGTTGACTAATAATGAGAGCTGGCCATTTTGCGCCTAAAAGGTTTCGTGGATATCGAAACGAGGTTAATTATTTGAGACATTAAAAAAATAAGTGTGGGTATGGAAACGAAAGGACAAATGATAATAAAGAGAATAAGATTTTATTAATTTTAGTAGTGACCAATACATTCGAACAAATAAAAAATAAACAATAAAAATACATTTGTATAAAACACATAGACAATAAAATACATCCAATCAATAGAAACTACAGATAATTTGTGCCCAATCATTTAATTCAAAAAAGACTTAAACTCGATTAATATACCCGATTGATAGAAACTACACCAAATTTAGATATAATCATTGAATCCAAAGAGGAGTTGAAAATTCTTGAATCAACATCATTGATAAACACATTATGTAAGTAGCATAGATGGAAGAGAAGGTAGAGTAAAACTTTTTAAACCATGTCACGCAAAAGTGTGACGGTGGGATCCTCTTCAATCCTTCTTTTCATAATCCCTATCGTTTTAAGGAATGCTAATGGGGAACAAAACTCTAATATTCCTACACCACATCAAGGAACGTGAGGATGCGTGTGGATCTTTGTCATAAACCTTTATTTTTATGAGATAATAGATGGTGGTTATAACCGTATTAAGTCATGGTCGTGTCTACATCACCTTTTGAAAATTTATTATGATTAAACAACTCGAGGCTTCATGAAGTGATGAAGACCTCAAGGTGTGGAAAGTCCAACATGGTGTAAACTTGAATGCTTAGTTTGAGACTATAACATAACCAAAGATAGTTTTTTATGATGATCTAAAAGAATGTTTATAAAAATTGTATAGAGATTGGCATAAATGTTATTACCTGTCCAATGCATAGAGAGATTGTTGTATGAAAAAATAAAAACCCAAACGCAATGAGTATATTAATAAGGAAATTTGTTATCACAAATGGCATCAACATATTGGTTTTCTCAAAATGACTTGTCGTGAGCACTAATTGGCAAGGTTGTAAAAATCGCTAGGCGATAGCTGGACGACCGGGAACCAACTAGAGATTAATAGGTGAAGCGACGATTAATCAAGAATTAATCAGATTGGATTTTTTTATATATAGTTATAAATTTCTGAAATTATATATATAAAATAAACGAAATGATTCAAAATATTTTAAGATTCAAAGTTGAAATGGTTCAATTAATTTTCGAAAACAAAAATCGCTTTTCGAATTCAAATAGGGTCATTAACTTTTAATGGAAATAAGAAAAACGAGCATACCTTCACATTTTATGTCAAATCACTGCTCGAGGTGCGTTTGAATGGTTGTGTCGACATATTTTGTGAATAAACGAGATGCATATTGAAATAAAAACCTCAATTATAATTTTTGGAATAAGTTGACCGATTTATGCCTGAATTCGCTGATTTTTATTCGATTAAACTCTATGTTGCCTGGTTTTTGACCAATTCGATTAATAAGGCCGATTAGTTAAAATCCGGCCAATTAACCCTCGTCTAGCGCCTAGGCGCCGATTAATCGGCCGCCTAGGCTGATTTTTACAACACTGCTACCTGACATTAATTATATCATCGCAATATGTCGCGGTATCTACTGAACGGTGTCGTTTGGTATTTTAATGTATTGGTGATATATCATCTAAGGATTGTAGATCATGATTTAATTTAGGTCCTGTTATTAGTTTTGTTATTAGTGGCCCATTGAGGCCTTATTGCTTTGTTGTAACCCTAGTGTATCTCTATATATATTTTGTTAATGATACACGCTAATCATTCAGAGATTATAATTATTCTCCATATGTAACAGGGTCAACGCGATCATATTCCTAAATTTTTCTTATCTCAAAGTCTCCGCGGTCTTCCTCTAAATCCTCCAATGGCCCACGCGGCTATGACAACCTTCCTTCCCTCAAACACCATTCTTAACATGTTAACCATTAATTTCACACTACATATACTAGGAGCACCTACCTTCTTCTAATTCCTCCAACATATTTACCTTACACACTTACCTTCTTCTCATACCTCCAACCTATATGCTCCAACCATAATCCACATTATACCTTTTTGCTTCGACAAAAGGGGGAGAAGAGAGTGTAAACGAGTAACTTTTAAACTTTACTATGTGTTATAGTTTACATAGTTTGTCATCATCAAAAAGGGGGAGATTGTTAGTGCAAATATTACGATATTTAATCTATACGATCTCTTTATGTTTTGGTGATGACAAACATGTGACTTGTAATACGTAACGTAAAGTGCGCTAGTTACTCGTAATCACAAATCATCAATGCATACATGCATTTACATCTCACGACGTCTCAAGTCTACATCAATACATCTCTTGACGTCTCAAGTCTACATTAACACCGACATTTGTTTGCACCCGACGTAAATCACATAAGGTATGTACAAACAACATTAAACTTGTAGGATGATCAAAGAAATAAGTTTTTGTCTTAAACATTACATTTTTATAAATGTAACAAAACAATTTCTCAAAAATTAATTAGACAAATTATTTTTGAATTATAAAGAAATGTTTTATGTAGTAATTATTTCAAAATTCAAATCTAGCCATTTTCCCCCCAAAACAAGTGTCACTTTCACCAGACAAGTTTGTCACCACAAAAAGACAAAAACAGGAGCGTCTGTCGGGGCGGTCCCTTAAATAGGCCGGCGGCCCCCTTAAATATCTGGCGCCCCCTAATATATCTGGGATCGCCGTTTCCTGACAGGCTGTTGTTGGGAATTATATTTAAGTTGATAAGACAAAACATATGAAAGATGAAGGACTTAAAAGACAAAGGAGGAATTCTTCAAAAGATGGAAGATTTTAAAGATTTTAAAGATAAACTTAAATGATTAAAAGATTTATTCATATCTTTATTTGTTCTTATCCTTTGTAAACCTAATATCTCTATTATATAAAGAGATATAGGTCATGTTATTTGCTGTGTGTCAAGATGCAAAACACAAAAAAGTGTGTGTGTGTCTAGGCGTCAAGTCCTCTAAGTGGACGCCTAGAATTTGTGTGTTTCAGCCTCAAGGATCTTTGATTCCTTGTTATAGTTTAGATAATATAACAACCCGCAATTTTCGTCAATGTAATTTTCCATCTATTAAATTAGATGCAATGTAATATCCATCTATTATAAATATATCACCTTCTTACAGGGAATTTTTTTGCTTTATCTCATTATGCAATGTAACTTGCATCTCTAAAGTAAACGAGCTCACGCAACCTCTATCAATGCCATCTATATCTATGTTTATAAACATCCTAATATGTCAAGTCTATATTTTAATATCATTTTTACCAAGTGCATTATCCATTTAACGTACTTTTCAAAACGTTATATCAAAACAAGCATTAAATGTTAACGTTTACATCAAAACCCTAACTATAATGTAATCTTCTATACAATAAAAGAATGTGCAAGCCTTTAAAACATGAGTACAAGCTATCAATCCACAACAGTTAAATATCTATTTCCCTCCCTAATAATATACAAGTCCTTAAAAAGCTCAATGGAACATAGATATTAATCACACATTCAAATAAGGCTATTTTTACCATTGTTTTTGAATCTCTATTTCGTACGACACCACTTTAGATACAAGGGTACATTACTCAATACCGATAACTCCTAACCCTAATCTAACCATAATTAATTAAAACTATCTATGTTTTAAAACCCTAAACCCTAAATGAAACCCTAAAAACCTAATTTCATTTTAAAACCCTAAACTTTAAAACTTAATCCTAAGCCCTAAACCCTAATCCTAAACCCTAAACCTTAATCCTAAAACTAATCCTAAACCTTAATCTATCACAAAACCCCTAACCTAACTAGAAAATAAAACCCTAAACCCAATCCCGGAAATAAAGAACCTGGCAGCCCTTTTCTTTCATATTGAGACACTTTTATAAGCAATCAAGCACCTCAAGCACCTCTATGACATCACCAAGCAAGCAACCAAGTAGCTTACAAGCACCTCCATCACCTCCTTGTCTTCCTTTTCAGTTGTGGCCTCCAAACAACCATTCCACACCTTCATGGCTAGTTCTAGCCTTCATTACTCATCCTACTAGCATACCTTACTCACCTCAGCTAGCTAGGACACTTATCAAACCCTTAGATACCAAGAAAACTTAGGCACCAAGGGTCTTGAGCCTATAAATAGCCGAACTCCCCATTCCTTTCAAATCACACCTCAAAAACTCATATACTCATCAATGGAGTCTTAACTCAGATCAAGGAAGGTCAAGAGAAGTCCCTAAGCTCATAATAGAAGCCAAGAATCAAGAAAAAGAAGCCCTTGAAGTCGTTACTAGGCGTACGAACCCGAAAACCCCATTTCGACCCATTTTAGCTCAAGTTGCGTGACGAAGCCGTTACTTTCACTTGACATACATTTGCCATCAATCAAATTTTCCCTATTAAGGTGAGATTTCATAGCCTCGCTTTTAAAGTCTTTATATTTTTAAACCCGTGAGGGGGATACATGCTATAAACTATGAATACAAGTGTTTTCTAAATGTATGCTATCATAATATATTATTGCTTGTGATCTAAGTCCCTTTATGCCAAAAGACCCCACTATCATAGACCATTAATCACTTGCGAGTGAACGCGAATATGGTGGATAGGCCTATTGGGATTGACGAATCCCGTTTGTGTTAGCCGGATAGGTAACCAAACGCACTATATTTGAATCTCATAGGTATATGGCAATTACCTACACCGGGGGCCATTATCATTATATATATCATTATTGATATATACACAAGTCAGTTTGTGTGCCATGAGCTTAGACGCAATAATACACTATTAATACTATTTTCTATAATAATTATACTCATTGCAATTATCACTATTTTTTAAAAAAAAAAAAAAATTAGTAACCCACTATTGAACCTTGAAATTCACAACTATTTATTATAAACCTATGTATTTCACTCAACCATTGTGTGACCTGTTTAACATGTTTTATCTCAGGTAAAGAGCAAACCATGAACGGAGTGGGTAGCGGACTTAAAGTGGCTAAACTGTTATCTATTCAACTTTATATTTTTCATGTAGATTTTGGGACACTGGTTTGGTAAAAACGTCTGATGAATAAATGAATGTAACATCTTTTTCCAAAACGTCTCTCTATGAGTCCATTTTCTAAATAGGACTGGTGTACTATGAAGTAATTACCCCAATTAGCTTCCGTTGCTATATGTCAAAAATGGGGGTGTTACATCAATCCAAACTCCCTCATAAAACTCTCACCATGGATGATGCATCAATCTCAAACAAATACAACATCTCTCAAAACAATCTCTTCTTACTAACGTTAACGGAAGGACTAAACCCCCTTCCCGAACCAGTATATATCGTTGTCGTCCTTCTTTCTCTCTATATCTACTTATTGTTCTTACTACAAAGTAGATTAGTACACCACCCTCTTTCAAGACTTGAAGTTTTACAAACTTCGAAGAAGTCAAAAAAACCATATTCACGCAATCTACGGTTCTAATTTTGTTATCAAATAAAATTCAGTAACACTTTCTCTTCTCCCCCAAACCCTACAAATTCAGTAACACTTCTCCCTCTCCAAGAAAATGATTCCGATCTCACTAACCAAAATGATCAATGGGAATTGATCTTAATATAGTATTGATTCCGATCTCAGATTTCAACACCCGCTCTCCATACTCTGTAGCATCACACATGTTAAAACATTCACCACAACCCAAACTTAATTAGGATAATACTCTCCCTTTGGCGGGTATATCAAGCAACCAAGCTTCTTAAACAAACGGATATACGGATGGTGGGGAAGTGGTGTGTAATGTCGACACAAGAATATATAAGAAGGTTGTTGAGGAGTGGGTAAGGATGAAGGATTTTAAAGTGGGTCGTAGGTTAGGCGCCACTAAGTAATAAAATGCAATGGTGGCATTGTAATGGTGTTTAGGAGACAACAAGAACTTTCTCAACAATGGAAAAACTTACCAAAGTTTTGTAGCAATAGTCAATCTTGTACTCTGAATGTATTGGTGATCTCACCGTGACTTCAAAAGATTCTCTCAATGTATAATACATTGGACAATACATCACAAAGCCATTGATTAAGGGGTTAATGGAAAGGATATTATTATAGGAGCTGTTTTGTTTGATACTCGCTAATGTTTCAGTTTTTTCTCCTAAACCATCAATGCATTACCTTAACATTACAATTAGAAACGTGGTTAAGGTTTTTCGTAAGGATACAGTTCCTGGAAGTGGTAGTGGTGTAGGTGGGAGTGGAATGTTGATGGAAGAAGAAGAAATAGTGAAATTAATAGAAGAAGAAGAAATGGCTGATTTGGAGTTACAGGTTTGTAGGAATGTTACAGATTAAGATGAAGAAGAATTAAACCTCGCATTAGAAGAAGAAGCAAGGCAAGCACGGACTGAACATGAGTGGTTGGAGAAATGTCGACAAGAAGAAGAGTTGGATGAGGAACATGAGAGACAACTATGGGGCTTCTATGAAACAGTTTAAGTTGTATGAGTTTAAGTTATGAATGGAAATTGTATCATGTAGTTTCTTTATGTTTCTTTATTTTTAAAATGAATGAGTTATGAATGGAAATTACAGTCTGCAAATCATATCCAAACACCCCCTTATCTAAACACCCCCTTATGCAGTTAAAAGGAGCATTTGCATTTGCACTTTTACTTTAGAAAGTCAAACTGTAAATGCTAAATGTCATGAGCCCTTATGCTAAATGGAAATGCAAATGCTAAATATCACATATATCTTTAAAACCCCCCATAACTCATTCTACATGTATTAATTAAAGAGTCTCATCATCTCCTATTTGCAATCATTTCTTCTCAACCAAATGAAGTTTACTTTGCCTATTTATATCTCACTTGTGTTGTAGATCATATTTACATCTAAACTCTTTGCTTAATATTTTATTCCATGGCTACATTTAAAATATTAGATCAATTAACAGAGGTTGCTGATTCTTCTCGCCTGCAGGATCGTATAAAGGTGTAGTTTGTTCAAAAGCGCACTGAAGAAGAAGCTTTTGCAGGGTTTCTACGTGATCAACGTGTTAGCCTTAGGATGACCAACAATAAGAATCAGAGGTTGATAGCAGGCTGGAAGCATTGGGAGAGCAGGGGGATGCTGTGAGGTGTTTGGATCACATGAGAGAAATCGTTGCAAGGGATTCTGCGAAGCTTGGGGTTTTGGAACAAGTGTTGTTTGGAACTCATGTTGGGATTGGTTTGAAGGATAGTTATGCGGCTGACATGAAAGAAAATGAGTAGGGGTTCATAGGTCCTGATATTTTGTTGGCTTTGTGTTGGGGGGTGGATGGTAGGTTTGGGTGTGGGTGGGGTGTTTATAATGTAAAAGAGATACGGGGTTATTGGTGTGTGGGGGTTTGGGTGTGTTTTTTGTGTGTGGGGTGTTTTTGTGGGTAGGGTTGTATGGGGGATGTGGTTTGGGTGGTTGTGGTGGGAGTATTTGGGTCATGGTGAAACATTAAATTTATTTGTGGGTGGTTGGGTTTAGGGGTTTGATTTAAGGTCTTGGTGGTTGTTCTGTGGGGGTGGGGTGGGTGTAGTTGGTGTTTCTGGGTGCGTTAGTGTGTGGTAAGGGAGTGGATAAGTTATATTGAGCTTTTGGGGCTGGGGGTGTGGAGGACGTTGTGTTGGTTGTGGGGTGTGGAGGGGTTGTGTTTCTGTGGGACGGTTGTATTGGTGTGAATGGGAGGTACCTAGTCCATGATACCCCAAAAGGTTAAATTTTAGGTTGTGAAGTTTAATAATTGTTAGTAGGTTCTCTGTATCTGAACTTCTAATTGGATGAAAACTAAATGATATGAAACTACATAAGAAATACATTTTCTATCTTTTCTTATTTTTATATAATTCTAATTCTTAGTTTATGATTACCTTATTTTTAAATGTTAGAAAAATTGTGTAGATTGTGGAGATGTATAGATTGAATATATGCAGAAACCAACATTATAAGTTGAAATTGGTAATCTAAACACCCCCTTATGCCATGAGCCCTTTTGCATTTGTAGTTTGACTTTCTAAAGTCAAACTGCAAATGCAAAATGTCATGAGTTTTGCCAAATAGAAATGTAGTCATGCCCATACATGTTTTGAATGAAAATACAATCAACTCATGACATTTAGCATTTGCAGTTTGACTTTTAAAGTCAAACTGCAAATGCTAAATGTTATAAATTTTGAAAAATATAGTCATGCCCATACATTATAGTTTGCAGTCTACAAATCCAAACACCCCCTTAGTAGTTTGACTTTAGAATGTCTAGCTACTAATGCTAAATGTCATGAGTTTTGAATGCAAATGCAGTCAACTCATAATATTTTATAGTTTGTAGTCTGGAAATCCAAACACCCCCTTATGCCAAATGGAAATGCAGTCATGCCTATACATTACAATAGTTTATAGTCTGCAAATCCAAACACCCCTTATGCTAAATGGAAATGCAGTCATGCCCATACATGTTTTGAATGGAAATGCAGTCAACTCAAAACATTTTGCATTTGCAGTTTGACTTTCTAAAGGCAAACTGCAAATGCTAAATGTCATGAGTTTTAAATGTAAATACAGTCAACTCAAATTAGGTTAAATATTACTGCAAATGCTAAATATTACTAAATAAGTTATGGCAAACTACTTGAATAAACAAGCATATAGTATGTCTAAACATCAACATACAAAAGAAAGTACAGAACAGAGGATATCAACAACCCAAATGTGTTTAAACATCAACATACAGATATTAAGCCAAGTGTTTCTAAACATCAACATAAAATAGATCCGGTCATGGCTAAGGCTTAGACTTCCTTTTTTGTGGGACAAAAGGTGGTGGAGCATTATGAGCATTAGATGCAAACAAAGCAAGTACACATCCTGTCATAGCTATTATCTTGTACACTTTTAGAGCTGAGGTGGAAGCAGCTTGTGCACTGGAAGTAGAAGCAATGAGAGCTTTGGATCTTGTGGAAGTGGAAGCAAGTTGTCTTCTAGAAGCTCTGGATGTCGTAGAAGCAATGAGAGCTCTGGATCTTGTAAAAGTGGAAGCAAGTTGTCTTCTAGGACCTCTGGATGTTATGGGTGTCTCCTTAAACATCCTTATCTCAGCAGCAGTGGGTGGATATTTAACATCATTAAAGCATACAACATCTTCATCACCAGAAAAACCTTCATCACTGGATACTTGAATCACTTCTACAAGCATTGGAATATACAAACAGTTAATAAACTTTAGAAGTGACATATACACAAGCAAAGACATATAAATAGCCTATTAAAATCCTCTTCAATCTTTTTGACTCTGTTTTTACGATCAAGAGCATCAACAAGATCAACATCATCAAAATCATGCTCTGCCTGCTTTGCCTTCCCATTATCATGCTCTACCTGCTTTGCCCTAGCCAAATCCCCTTCAAGCCTTTCTACTATATTTTGAAGATCATCAACTTTTCCCTTCCCCTTATCATCTAGAAGTTAATAGGTTAAGACAAGTTAAATCCAACTTGACATAGGTTAAATGTACATATACAAGACACTTCCAAACAACCTATAAATGCAGTTTGCAAATAATAAACTAACCTTTCCCATATTTAATCCACAAGTCTTCCAGTATGACATCAGTTATTTCATCCTCAACATTCCAGTTCTTCCCATACTTAGCTAAAACATACTTAACCATATCATCAGATACCATCAACTTTGCCTTTCCCTTCTCGAATTCTACCATCAACTTTGCTTTCCCCTTCTCAGATTCTACCATGGATAAGAATTTCCTTACAGAACAGATTTGCAGACTATGAGATGTGTTTTAGAGACAAATTGTAGACTATTTGGGGTGTTTGACACTACCATTAAGACTATTAGGGGTATTTGGCACTACCAAAAGGGGTGTTTGGATACCATTTTAATGGTATGAAAATGGTATCCAAACACCTCCTTATGCTAAATGGAAATGCAGTCATGCCCATACATGCTAAATGGAAATGCAGTCATGGCCATACATGTTTTGAATGGAAATACACTCAACTTAAAGCCCTTATGTCATGAGCCCTTATTCTAAATGGAAATGCAGTCAAAGGAGCATTTGCATTTGCAGTCAAATGGAAATGCTAAATGAACTTTTGCATTTGCAGTTTGACTTTAAAAAGTCAAACTGCAAATGCTAAATGTCATGAGTTTTGACTTTAAAAGATACAAGTTGTGACTCATAATTTGTCTCTGATGCTTGTTTATTATAAGCATTCTTACCACTAGAACCCCCTAAATCACAAACCTGTTTTCCACCTGGATCAAAAACTTGTTTAGTCCCTTATGTCATGAGCCCTTATGTCATATCCCTAATGGCATGGCATGAGCATTTAAATGGAAATTCAGGCAACATATTTTCCTTAACACTCTAAACAATGGAAGAAATACACTAACCTTTCATCATAGCAAAATTATACATGTCGTCTAGCATCTCATCAGTAACTGTTGTGTTCCCATACTTATCATACACATAGTCTACCAAATCCTGAGTTCTTTCAACTTTGCTCCAATCTTTCTGTCATTGTTGATTGTGGTTGTGAATATGGATTTAGGATTTGGTGGTTAATGTGTGTTTATAATTATGTGTGTGCTTAATGTATCGGGTCAAAACATGCCGTACAAATACCCACGAATAATTAAAAAAAATTACACGTGAAAAATACCCGCCACTAGCCGGTTTGATGGTTAATAATGGTATTTAATTTAATACATAGTTCATAATGAGACAATGAAAATAGTAAGTTGTCCATAAATGATGTTTACCCTACAATAAACCCGTATACTTGAGTAAATTATTTGTAACGTTTTAAAATTTAGTAACTCAGGCGAACATTTTTTCAAACTTTAGTAACTTCTTTGTATATTAACCCTACATTATAAATGGTAGTACCTCAGTGTATACGTGTGTGACCCCGTAGGCTCACGTATCTCCGATCATATAATTGTTACTATGATATGAGCACTTCCCAGTAATAAGGAAGTCATCCACGCGTTGGTGATCACCAACGACGCGTCCTTATTGATTGGCCAAAAGCTTTAAGTTTGCATATACTCTTAATCTATAATTTTTTTATGGTGGTGGTGCACTACCACCGTCACACCCCATGGTGATCCGTCACCATAGAAGCAACCCCACCACAACACGTGGTGGTGAGGTTTTTGGCATGGTAATGGTGGTCTGCACAATGGTTAAGAAATTTTACAAAAAATATTTTGACCCTTGTATCATAGTCGGATATGCAACCACAATGGTTACAGAAAGATTATTGCAATTACAAAAGCATTATACGAAAATTCTTTTGACCCATTGCATCACCGACCACCGTCACCACCACCAACGCCACCTTTGTCATCACCACCCTCCCCTACCACCACCACCACCACAAGCCATTCACCACATTATCCGCTACAATAGCAGTGATGGTTGGGGTTGAGGGTGATGACGGTGGTGGGTGGGTATAGTGGTGATGCCAACAATAGGTTAGGTTTGTAATGACAACATATATGTTAAAGGGGTAACAGTAGTGGTGACGACAATGCCAGGCGGTAGTGGTGGATGATTTTTAGGTAAAGCGATGATGGGTGAGGTTGGTGGTGGCGGCGGTGATTGGTGGTGGTGGTATTGCTGGGTGTGGTTAGTGGTGGTGGTGGAGGCGGCGACGGACTTAAGATGTAATATTTAACAGATGATCGTTAAATTTTTAACAAAAATGCCCAAATTAACTAAAAAGGATAAAGTGACTATATTTTTATGTCGAGAAAAACATAAGATACTTTGATTAAAATGACTATTAAGTTAATACATTTTTTGATATCTACCCTAAAAAGTAATTATATACCCTTTTGGTGGGTCTTGGAAAAAAACAATTTAAAGAAAAATCTCGTCATTGTTGCTTGATTTTCGCAAAATATTGTTCGTCTTTTAAGTAACCAGGTTTAGAAAAAAAAAATTGTTTTAGCTTTTGTGGGTCTTTGTAGATTATTTATAAGGGAGAGCTATTTTGAATATAAATAATTACTTGGAAATCAGTAAATTTATTTTCATCATACATTTAAAAAAAATCAATGACCGACATTAAAACATTTTATTATTTCACATATTTTTTATAATTTTAATATCTTATTAACAGTTAATTTTTAGATAAAACAAATTATACCGTCACGACCAGCATTTAATTATCTATCTATAGACTGACACTTTGATATACTTTTGACAAACTTTTTTTTTGTTATTTCTATTTTTTATATACTTTTGAAAAACATTAATTTAGATATTCGTATAAAATCACATGTGATTTAACACTAATATCATATGTGTTTAACACTAATATCGAATTGCTTGTGATTTTATTAGAATTACATATCATATGCTATTTAACATTAACATGATATGTTATTTACCACTTATATCGAATTACATGTGATTTCATTAGAATTGCATATCATATATGATTTAACACTAATATAATATGTGATTTAACAATAATATCACATGTGATTTCTCATGCAAGTTTTAACAACGAAGAAAAAAAAAGAAAAAGACGAAAAACGTAAAAAAGTGAAAAAAAGGGAAAAAAGTTTGTCAAAAGTATATCACAGTGCATATCTATAGAAAGATAATTAAATGCTCGCCGTGATGTTATATTTCTTTTCACTTAACGATTAACGGTTTAGGAGATATTAATATTTGAAAAAAAGAATCAAAATGGGTTTTGGGTTTTGTGTTTAATCTCATGAAAATGAAGATGAAGAGTAAAGATTGGTCCTTTAGTATCCAAATAAAGTTTTGTATAACATAAGCCATAAATTCAAGGTAAAGAT